>VKHL01000095.1:0-84999 GCA_015146655.1 Ochromonas danica
AGCTTGTCCTCCAGCTTCTGCAGACTCTCCTTGGCCTTGAAGTACTGGTCCAGGATGAGGTCCGTCTCTGACTTGGGCACTGCCTGCGCCTCCTCGCCTCCCTCCCCGAGGCCTGCGCCCGCGGCGGCCGGGAAGGAAGAGAGAAGACCGTTCTTCGGCTGCATTTGCAGCAAGAGGCGCGCGCTGGGCGGCAGAGAGTTGTGGAGGCGGTTGACTTCTCCTTTCTTCTCTTCGATTTGCGCCTCAATGGTGCGGCGCGTGGAGTATCCCGCGAGGTAGTCGTAGATGGTGCGCAGCGTGCGCTCGTCCTGCAGAGAGAGAGTGATCCTCTGGCCCGACGACAGTGATCCTCTGCATGCGAAGTGTCAACCGATCAACAAGGACCGGGACTATTTAATTGTTTATGTTGAGAAGCTTGGGTCATAGACTTCGTTAGGTCTAGCCCATCAGGTGAGTCTCAAAGCACAGACTTGTCATTATTCTTATTGACGCTGATAAACAATTAAATAGTGACATGGTTGGTCACATCAATAGCCACAGCCACACGATAAGTGTGCAGGCTTTACTCTTATTAACTTAACTGGGATTAACTTAATGGGGTTATTCCCAACAGAGAAATTCAGATTCCTGCAAATAGTTTGCCATGGCGTCGCCTCAAGCCACGAGCTCATCACCTCCACAAAATCCTCTCATTCAGTCCTACCGCGCTTGGAGCGAGCGAGTGTGACTTTTGACTCTGGTGTCTACTACATGCAAGTACTGTATCATGGAAAAGTTAACTTAACAGAGAGTGAGAGCAAGTTAACTTAAAAAGAACAACAAAACGGCCGAAGCTTTCTTTCGTCAAGTCTGAAGTCGAAAGGGAAGCAAAGCTATCACAAGCTAGACATGAGCGAGTCGCTGCCTGGAACAACCCCCTCCACTGCACCTGCGGCAAAGGGCAGGAAGCAAGTGGTGAAGAAGCTGTCGTCGGGCCAGAGGATCACTCTCTCTCTGCAGGACGAGCGCACGCTGCGCACCATCTACGACTACCTCGCGGGATACTCCACGCGCCGCACCATTGAGGCGCAAATCGAAGAGAAGAAAGGAGAAGTCAACCGCCTCCACAACTCTCTGCCGCCCAGCGCGCGCCTCTTGCTGCAAATGCAGCCGAAGAACGGTCTTCTCTCTTCCTTCCCGGCCGCCGCGGGCGCAGGCCTCGGGGAGGGAGGCGAGGAGGCGCAGGCAGTGCCCAAGTCAGAGACGGACCTCATCCTGGACCAGTACTTCAAGGCCAAGGAGAGTCTGCAGAAGCTGGAGGACAAGCTCAAAGCGCACGCCTCGATGGACCACAAGATCTCCTTCCGCGACCTCGATGCCATCCTCAAGACACTCGGCGCCACGTTCCATCGCAAGCAAATCGATCAGCTCATCTGGGAGGTGGACGAGAACTTGGACGGCATGGTCGACTTCGACGAGCTGCAGCTGACGTATTATCGCAACCTCACGGACAGCTCGGGCAGCGAGCCGTGCTTCTTCTTCAAGATCCTCGAGTTCCTCATCTTCGACGCCTCGCACAAAGGGTACATCATCGAGGACGACTGTATGGAGATTCTCTATGCTCGGTATGGCGGGTGAGTGAGTGACTTCGCTATTGATGGCGACGTGACGATGAAGATGATAGTGATGATGGCTAACAATTGTGTCGTTCTTCTGAATCTGTTAGAGGCAATCTCGAGAGAGAGATGAAGCTGCTGTTTGGCTCTCGGCTGCGTGCAGAGGGGGGAGATGGGACCCTCAACCTTCCAGCGTAAGTGACCTAAATGCAGTACCTCTCCTCTGCTATACTATGCTGTGCTATACTATGCTGTGCTCTTTGTCTCCTATCCTTATAGAGCTCTTAACTTAACAACTGCTGTCTGCTGTATTGTGCTGTGTGTTATATGGTGTTGTATTATGTTACATGCTGTGTGTTGTGTATTATACTGTGTGTGCTGTGCACTGTGTAATGTGTGTTCAATGTGTTGTGCAGATATCTCGAGGCAGTGCTGGGGCGCATTGGGCGACGAGCGCTAGTCTTCTGAGCCAACGAACTATTCATTGAGGAGGTGTTTGTACTGTAAATAAGAGCTGGTCAGCTGTCTGTCTGCCTGTCTACTATCTGACAGTCTGTCTGTCTAGTCTATGTTGACAGTTTGTTGACAGTAGCTGTAGTGGTAACAGTAGTGGTACTTGTAGTGGCAGAGGCTGCAGCGAGTGCTTCACAGGAAAGTTCTCCTCGCACGAATTGTTGGAACTGTTCACTTGGCGCCTCTCGATCCAACAGAGACGTGGCCAGAGACCCTCTCTACACCAATAGTCAACAGTCAGTCAACAGTCAGTCAACTGGATGGTGATAGTGATAGTGATGGTCAACCTCATCGATGCGGAAGTCTTGAAGGAAGCGCCGCAGAGCGCTGGGGTCATCGAGTTCGTGCAAGTCGAAGGAAATCTTCCTCATGCGCTGCCAACGATCTTCCAGACTGCCGCCTTGCCCTGCAGGAGAAGAGGAAGAGCTTGTCTCGGGGGCAGCAGGTAGCGGTTCCTCCTCCTCCTCCATCCGCTCCTCTCGAGCAACACCGCTCTCCTCCTTTACAGGAGAAGAGTGCCGAGAAGGCGAAGGTTCTTCTTCATCGGATCCGTACTGCCCCAGCAAAGTCAACAATCCACTCATCGATTCTCCGCAGCCAATCTGGTTGGAGATCTGGGAATCTGGAAGTTTGGGAGTCTGAAAGTCTGAAAGTCTGAGAGTCTGAGAGTCTGAGAGTCTGGGAGTCTGGGAGTCTGGGTTCTACTTGTCCGTTTTAAATCTGAAAATAAGGAAATCGAATGCTGCGCTTTCTTGGTTCTCGCTCGAGATACACTGTGGGCAGTGAGGTCGAGGTTGACAGTGAGCAGAACGGCCGTAGCTGGGAGACGGGCGAAGTGGCGGCTGACCTGGGCGGGGGCTATTACAAAGTGATCTGCGCAGGCCAGCGAGTCGTGGAGAAGATCTCTGGGCGATACTTGCGCAGCTCTACCTCGCGACAGAGCAGCAGACAAAGTGAGAGCAGCGTCCTCTCGAGACAGCCTCGCGCCCAGTCCCCCAGTGTTGCCTCTGCTGAGCCCGTCCCCGCCAGCGAGGACGCCATCACATCGCCCCCTCCCAGCCGACCCTTCAGCAGACCAGAGCGCACTGATTTGGAGAAGCGCATTGCGAGGAGTGCTCGAGGGAAATTGGATCTGCACGGCTTGGCTTTGACGGAGCTCCCCGCCTCCTCTCTGCGCTACTGCGACCGCGTCGAGGAGGTGCTGCTACCCAAAAACCTCTTGCGCTCTTTCGAAGCTTTCTCGGCCTTCCGGAAGGTGCAAAGACTTGACATCTCGTACAATAACTTGACTCAGTGCCCCAGGGAGCTGCGAGACCTCGTCTCTCTCGAGGACCTCTCCTTGCGAGGCAACCAGCTCGTCGATCTGCCCAGCTGGATCGCTCACCTCCCCCATTTGAAGCGTCTCGACGCGGCGTTGAACCAGATTGAGTCTCTCCCCGAAGCTGTGGAGGATATGCTGCAGCTGGAGGAGGTCTTGTTGGACGGCAACCCCTGCCTGCAGTCCCTCGCCCCACACAGCCATCTCTCCTCCTTGCTGCGCCAGGTGGGCTGACCTCCTCGTCTCCTTCTCACCTGCTGTTATGACGTGACTTAAGGGCTGTCTACTCGGTCTACTAGAGGGACGTTTTCCGAGAAAAGAGTCAGCGGCGGGATCTTGTGCGGCGCGCTGCGCTCATCAGACGGCGAGTGGAGCAGCGGCAACGCCTTCTCGTGGACCACGTCAGCGCTTGATCGCTCACTCTCTCATCCTCTGCTATAGACTAGCTATTATACCATAGACTATACTATAGACTATAGTGTGCAGCGATGAAGACAATTTGATTTAGTCTACAGTGACGAATACTCTTTCCATACAAACAATTCATAATCATTCATCCTTATTTACAAAGTCTTATTGCACGTCTTTCTTTCATTCATACTGTAGACTAACTTAGTGCTTCTTCTTTCTCAAAGCTGTAGTTTGTGTCATAGCTCGTGATGATTCTTCTCTGAGGGAAGAAGAAGACTGGGAAGGACGCTGTCGCCGAAGAGTTGGGGCTCCTCGCCATTGATAGCCGTCAGCCAGACAGCGCAGGAGGATTTCAGACCATCCAATCCTGTTCGCGTGGGCACGACTTCTCGAATGATGGAGACTAGTCTGTGCTTGCTGCTCCTCCTCCTCCTCTCCTCACCACCTCCTCGCTGCTCTTCTTCCTGCTGCTCCGTATGCTTGCCGAACGTGTGCGGGAAATAAATGGTGACGTAGATTTGCTTGTATCTCCGAGCGACGCTGAGAATGCGATCCAAGGCGCGACGAAATGGTCGCGAGGCGTCGCTGGACAAAAGCCCTTGGCGCGCGAGGTCTGAGTAGGAATAATAGGCCAGCCAGCCTCGCTCCTGCCAGCCACTCTTCTCATTCCGCGACTCGCGGGGCAGCAGAGAGGACGCTCGCGGGGCGGCGGTCTCCTCCAGCTCCTTGCGCAGCTCCTGCAGCGATCGTCTATTCTGAGCAATGAACTGCCAGACAGACAGACAGACAGAGAGAGACAAAGAGACAGAGAGAGCAAACATCAAAGTGAGAACACAAACTACAGTGCGAGGAGCAGCAAAGACAAGGACATCTCTACCGTGAGGTTGTGAGAGTTCTCGGCGGTGATCCCCACAAGGAATCCTTCGTAGAAGAAGTCTGGCAGGTAGAAGGAGCCGTGCTGGTTCACGTGGGGCTGGAAGGCGAAGGAGATGGTGGCGTGCTCAAGGCGTGCAGATGTCTCTGCCCAGAATATCTCCTCCCTCACCCCTCGCTGTTGATCTGCGCTCAGCACAGGCCGCAGCTTGGCCAAGTCTTCTTGGGAGATCTTCGGCCGGTCGATGACTGTGCGATAAGGCGCGATGAACAGAGAATAGGCCGCGAAGAGCGCGGCGACGAGCACAAAGGGCAGGATGAGACGCACTTCGTAGAGAGCAGTCACGAGGTCGTCCACTAAGGAAGACGGACGCCTCAGCCGCTGCAGGAGCACCTCCTCGTCTTCTTCTTCCTCTGAATTGTCTTTCTCCTTGCGATTCACCAAAATGCTCATTCTCTCCTTGTTTGTGCTTTGGATATTCCGACTCCAACTCCAACTGCCCTGAGATGGTGAACTATAGCACAGTACAGTATAGTACAGTATAGCACAGTCTAGTATAGTATAGTAGACCAGCAGTCTATCTATCCCACACACACTCTGTCTCTCTTCTCTCTGTTGATATGGAAAACAAACAGAGAAACGCTTCAAGAATAAACACACACACAAACCACACGTTTATCTGGTTAACCTGTTTGTTTCCCGCGCTCTACAATAACTATCACTAATTCCCTACACAGCCTGCCAGAGTAATTGATTAGTCTGGATGGAAAAAGAGATCCTCTCATCGCAGGATCTTCCAAAACATGTCCAAGGAGAAGTAGGAGGCAGTGCTTCTTCTGTTTTTCCTTACGTCTATGGCTGTGTTGTGTGCGGTGGCGCCAATGACGAGGACAAAATCGTCCTCTGCGATGGCCCGGGATGCAACCGAGAGAGTCACTTGTACTGCCTCAGACCTCCTTTGGAAGAGGTGCCCGAGGGCGAGTGGTTCTGCGATGTCTGCGACCCTCTTGGCAGCAGTCTGCACTTGCTGGCCTACCTCGAGGACGTCGAGAAGAACCGCCGCCTCGCCAACCCGCAGACGAGAGAGAGATACGAGATATACATCCACTCTAACCTCCTCCCTCTAGACTCCTGGGTCCCAGGCCAAGAAGGTTTGCTGGACTGCGAGTTTCCTCTCTCTGGCGAAGGGCTCGTGGGGCAGAAGGTTTGCCTCTTCACCAACACAGACGGCCGCCAGCACACCGGCAGGATTGTTGGCGCAAGATTCGATAAAGCGCTGTGTAAGTGGGACCATCTGGTGCACTTCAAGAGGTAGGAGGTGCTTCTCTATAATGTCTGTCTTCTCCTCGTGATAGTCGTGTTTGCTTAGAGGCATTGACGGACGCAACCGAGCGCTCACACGGTGGCTGGATCTGCAAGAGCTTGATTGTGTAGTGGGTGGAAAAGTTGGCTGGCTGCGGAAGGCCTCGCGGAGGAGCAGTTCAGGCGCTGGGCGCCGAGAGATCGTCAGCATTACCAAAGAGACTCTCGCCTCTCATCCTCAGACATGGAGACCTGCGCAACAATTCCTGCGCTCAGCCAGATGCAGGAATTCCAACTCTCCCTTTGGATCCGCTGCAGCCGTCTTTTTCATCTTCTATGATAATGTGTACGAAGTGGTGGCGGAGGAGGAGATGGAGCAATTGGCTTTTGTAGATCTCGCAGAGAAGTCACTGGGAAGATCCACTGTTGCCAAGGCAAACATTCTTTCTTATCTTCAAGCGTTGGTTGAAGAGCAGGAACAGCGAGACTTGAACTTGCTCGCGACAGCTTCGTCTCTTGAAGCGCGCGTCGACTGGGTCGAACACAGTAAGTCTTGGCTCTGTCCATTCCCCACAATCTGATATTCACACCTCCTTGTGCATCGTCTGTTTTAGTGGAGAGCGATGCATTGATAGGCGATTTCCCGTTGCGCAAGGAGGACGAGACCGCCCGCGTTGTGTACAATCGGTTGCACAGAAAGCTCCTCAATGGACTGCTGCGCTTCGAATGTGCCCACGAGAAGATGGAGCAGACGAGTGATGATGCATCATTAGAGGGAATAGAGAGAGAGTTGGTGAAGCAAGGAGAAGGGTGGCTGCTCGCGGTGAACCATTATCACCTGCTTCGCCTTCATCACAAAGCTTTTGCCCCTTCGGGTGACTCACCCGCTGCTATAGCCCTGCTGGTTAGTGGTCTACCACGCGAAGAAGGTGCTAAGGAGGAAGAAAACACTACTGAGAAAGAAAAGAGTACGGCCGGAGAGGACGTTAACAGCGCCCAGATTGTTCGATGGCGTCTCAAACCATTTCGCTTTGAAAACGAGATTTCCACTTTAGCAGAGAACATTCTTTCAGCGGAAGAAGGTAGGAAGACTTCTAATTTCTTCTCTTTTGGCTTTCAATTGTAACTATACGAGCTGTCTATCAGAGAGACGAAAAGCTGAGCGCGCAGAGAGTCAGCGCAAACGAGTCGAGGCGGTCAAGGCGGCCAAAGCGCTGAGTCAGCAGCGAAAGAAGGAGATGGCGGAGAAGCGCCGCGCGGCTAACCTGGAGAAGAAGCGACTCTCTCTCTTGGCTCAAATGGAGGCTTTAGCACAAGAGAGAGAGACAGATATTATGACTGCGAATGACTTCGATGTTTATCCACTTTCTGCTACTCTTCCTCCTCCATCTCCGCCGCCAAACATAGACAAGCAAGAAGACTTATCCAATGTCCGCGGGAAAAGAGAAAAGAAAGAAAGCGAAGATGAATCAGGGCGAAAGAAGAGAAAGTCCTCCACTGAAGATAAAGATAGATCAGCCAAGGAGGAAGTGGTCGAAGAGGTAGTCGAAGAGGTAGTCGAAGAAGGGGGCTCGAATTCGATGGATGTAGAGCCTGAAGTTAGTCATTATCAGGAACCATTAGAGGAGCTGATGCAAGTGGAGGTGGATCCACTTCTTCCTGTGAACAGCCTCTCTCCCCGCGGCTCCTCTGCCGCTCCTTCGTCTTGGCGATATCGCAACAAAACAAGTCGAACTGTCTATGTGGATGTGAGCACTGCCAGTAGCTGTGATCCTGTTGCTGGTAGAAGTGCTGCTGGTGATATTGGGGGAGCTGCAGAGCGAGGGAAGAAAATCCAAAAGAAGTCTCTCAGCACCGCGGAGATCGCCGCCCTTGTCTCGGCGAAGAAGCAAATGAGCTCAAACGCTTCAGCACGGAACATGACGATCAAACCTATTCTCGCCCAGCCTCTTCGATCTATCACGATCACGAAAACTGCCGTTCAAACTGAGAAAGATCAGTTGGTGAAACAAACACAAGACGAGAGCAAACCCCATCCGATTCAATCAAGATCTTCATCTAATGCGCTGTCCGCGCCACATTATGAAGTAACAACTTCTGGGGGGTTGCCCTCTTCCTCTTCCTCCACAACTGTGGTTAATTCTACTGTGGCTGCCATAGTAACAATCCATTCGAAAGTTCTCGTTGGAGAATCCTCACAATCAACGGATTGCACTGTACCTCCTTCAGCAACAGCTTCCTCTTCGTTTGGTACTGCTGGCACTTCCACCTCGGATCGTCCTTCGCATGTAGCGGTTGGTGATAAAAATAAAGCCAGAGATCGTGCTCGTGATAGACGCGATTCTAGAGATCGTCCTTCTCATGGAATTGTTGGTAATAAACCTATTACCAGAGATCGTCCTTCTCATGGAATTGTTGGTAATAACCCTATTACCAGAGATCACCCTTCTCATGGAATTGTTGGTAATAAACCTATTACCAGAGATCGTCCTTCTCATGGAATTGTTGGTGATAAACCTATTACCAGAGATCACCCTTCTCATGGAATTGTTGGTAATAAACCTATTACCAGAGATCATCCTTCTCATGGAATTGTTGGTGATAACCCTATTACTAGAGATCGTCCTTCTCATGGAATTGTTGGTAATAAACCTATTACCAGAGATCGTCCTTCTCATGGAATTGTTGGTAATAACCCTATTACCAGAGATCACCCTTCTCATGGAATTGTTGGTAATAAACCTATTACCAGAGATCGTCCTTCTCATGGAATTGTTGGTGATAAACCTATTACCAGAGATCACCCTTCTCATGGAATTGTTGGTAATAAACCTATTACCAGAGATCACCCTTCTCATGGAATTGTAAGTGAAAGATCCACTGACGAACAACAAAAGCCAACAGGGTATGGGCATGTGCAACAGCCTGTTTCGCAGCAATTTGATGAATATTGGCATGATACATTGGGAAATAATGATGGTGAGCTTTATTGGTACCCTCAGCAACAAGGAGACGAACAAGATGAAGAAGCACATGCGTTTTTACGACATATTCAATCTCAACACCCTTCAGTGCCCGAGATTGATACTCCGATGAAGAGAAGAAGATCTCGCTTCGAGTCTATTCCCTCAAATTCCGTTTTGCCCGTCAACAGTGGTTTTGAGCAAGACAATAGCCGCTTAGTCGCGATGAGTCTACACGATCCGAGTGCTTTTCCTGTGAATAGTCTTGGCGACTGTTCCTCCCAATACGAGGATGTTTCACAGAGTGTACATTACAGGCCACGCCGTCCTTCAAGATTTCAGTCACCATCTCAGCCGTTTAGTGTAATAACGTCTTCGAATGAAAATTATCACGAGTATGACCATGGTGGACTGCTTGGAGCTTCCTTTCAACCAATGCAACAGTTTATGAGTCATTACGTCCAACCCCAACCAGGCAATTATGAACAACTCTGCTCTTTCCCTCACTCTTTGGACTATACGTACCCAAATACAGTATCTTCCGAGTATTTGGAGGCAAATGCACCGATGATTGCTCAGTCTTCACAGAATGTATCCATGTATGTTGCTCACGACCATATTAATGAGTTGCGACCGTCAGATAGCAAGCGCAGGATAAGTAGGTTTGAACCTAACAATGTCAGGTCATCAGAGAGTCAATGTTTGGATTCATATCAAGATCCTTTTCGCGTGGAACATTTTGTACATGCGCCAACACAAGAAGAGTATGGACACGACTCAAAGCAGCAGCAACGAGAATCGTCGCCTGATCTCTTCGGCACGACCAAAGCCGAACGTAGGCGTATTCGTCGAGAAGCGAAGCAGCGAACTATTGAGGAGGAACTTCGCGAAATAGATCAGGAGCTTGATCAAATCGGCTCAATTCTGGTGGATGTGTCTGAAGCAGGTTCAGTAAAGGAAGACAACTTAGAAGAACAATATAATGATGTTGCTCGAGAACTCCTTCTTTCCCGAAAGAACCAGAAGACAAAGAATATCTTGGCGAACCACGGCCGAAGGATTGGACAAGAAGCAGAGTCTTCAGAAGAAGGTGAAATAGATAGTGATGGGGCCGACTTGTACAATTGTTTTGAAAGAGATCGGCCAGCGTCCAGTGCCAGAGACCCTTTCTATATTCAACCCGCTGCACTCCAGCCCGTGCTGAAAAAGAAGCAGACCAAACGTTCCAAATTGAGGTCGTGGCGGCGACCAGTGAAAGATATGAGATCTTCAAATGGAATTGGTCTCCCGTTTGGAACTAATGGTGTTCACTCCCAATTCAATACAGATCGTGCTGCCGATTTGGTGAGGCAACCAGTGAAGGGTATGCTGGCTCGCGATCTACGAGTCACCGAATCTGGCTATAGCTATTCCTCTTACAATGATAGCCATAATAAAGAAGAAAAGGAGGAGGGGGAAGTTTGATTACACTTACAATTCTTTCTCCGTGCAAAGCGTTAAGCTAAATCATAATCGAACCTTTCCACATTTATCTGAGCGGTGCAACCTGTCAATAAGAAGCTGATGCAAAGCAGTACTTTCATGTTTTGCCAAGATCTTCAAGACATCTGGGTGATTCGTCAGAATTTTCCAGTTCTCGCCAGCACTTTTCTGTAAATTTTGGTGATATGACTGAGATGAGTACTGATCAAGCACTGAAATATCTGCTGTTAAAGAATGAAAACAATGCTCAGTCCTGAATATCTTCACCTTTTTAAAACAGGAAATACTAACCTTGCAAGACTTGGACCCACGCTGGTTCCTTGATGTCTTGAGTGACGTTTAGTCTTTTAGGGGGTTGGTTTGCCTGCGATGAACTTTGAGGTTCACTTTCTGGAAGATTATGGTCGTGCGAAGGAGCACCATCTGGTACAAAGGAGACTACGGAGCTAAAAAACTGCTCTTGTGCGTGGCTTGGTGTATCAAGAGATGTTAACGGCAATCGGAGGTTTTGTAGGAGTGGTTGCCATCCCATGGTGGTTATAAGTCCACTCAAATGATTTGCTGCCGTAGCCTTCAAGATACCCGCTTGTTTCCAAGTTCGACCTTGTGCGTGTTCATAGAGATGCAGAAGACTGTGAATCTCAGAGGCTTTCAAATTCTTGTAGATGCTATTTGGGGAATAGCCCGACTTTTGCAAACGGTCATAAATTTCTTGGAGTTCATTCGCTCCCGCAAATCTGGAGTTTGTAGCTTTCTTGATTCTACTGTTAGGCATTATTGCAATTTCTGCCTGCTGGGGATCCAATGGAGAAGGACCTTTGCACTCATTGCTTTCACGGTTCTCGTCAGAACTCATCGAGTTGTTTTCGTGCATAGATAGAGATGGGACTGTTGGGATATTGGAATCTGCTGCTACTGATGCGTGCTTTGAAGCTGTGGAGGGTATCGTGTCTTTCGATTTTTGTGGTTGCATTAACATTTCGTACTTCAAATGCCAAGCCAGCTGCTTCGCCAGATCGACGCCTGCGACGTCATGGGGTACCGAGTATCCAAAGATATTCAACGCAGCCTTTATCTCTGCCTGACTCAACATCTTCAGTATATGCTTGTAAGAGAACGATGCTAGCTTCTTCAGTTTGGCGATGGTGCTATTTTTGCAGCGAGAATGTCTTGACAATGAGCGATCAGCGGCAGTCAACTTGGAGGGTTTGCCATTTCCAGGTTGTAGTTCTTCAGGGATGATTTCTTCAATTACTGGAAGGTCCACAGCTTTGTTTCCTTCCGTGCTTGCATCCATCTTCTGCTCGAAATCGCTTCTGTGAACTATAGTTTCCACGAAAGGCAGTCCCTGACCTTCCTCGTTGGTAGTGCCTTTCCAATTGGTAGTCCCTTCCTCATTAACAGTCCCTTCCCCATTGACAGTCCCTTGCCCATTGGCAGTCCCTTCCCCATTGACAGTCCCTTCCTCATTGCTGGTCATGACTTTGGCTTCCATTCTGCGGTGCAGCTCAGCAGATCGACTCCAACTGGAAACTGAAAATGGATACGTTTTCCGCCGTTTTGATTCGCCAAAACTGAAAACGAAGAGAATGGGTTGACTGAGAGAAGAAAGAAGGGACTATTAATATACAACTGCCACGCAGCAGATAGTGTGTGGTGGGTAGAAAGTAGTGTATGGGTAGTGGTTGAGACAGGTCTAGACTATAGACTAGGTGCTAATATTGAGCGCTACTATTGTCTTCTTCGGATGTTCCCTCCTGGCCATAGACCATGCCATGGAACTTGCCCGTCTCTCGAATCTGTTGATCGTCCTGCGCGATATTGTTCAAATGTCCGATAAAGATGGCGGCATCTGCATCTCTGTGGCTTTGAAGATCCATGCTGGGACTGGGTACTTGGTTCATCTCGTGCGAGAAGTCCTTTGTGTTCACCGGAGACTTCTTGCTGTGCCCCAATAGGTCCGGCGCAGAGGCGCTGCCAATTGTCTTCGCTCCCCGTGCGTGCCCCAGAACAGCGCTTGAGTAGAGGTTCTTCTTGATCGCAGCGAACAGCTTCTGCTGCTCAGCGGCTTGCTTGTTCTCCAAGACAGCCTGGACGTTGCGGTTCCTTTGCAGAAGTCGCTTGGTGTCGAGCTCTCGCTGTTTAATGTGCTCCTTCCTTCGACATTCAATGCGCTTTAGGAGAGCTTGTAGTTCCACTTGCTGTTGTTGCCTAAATTTGGCTTCTCTTCGCGCAAAGGCAACTGCTTGCATTTGCTCCATTTCTCGTTTTTCTTTTTCTTCGTTGCGGTCAGACAATTGCTTCAACTTCTGCGCCATTACGTAGTTCTTGTTTCTGGCGTTAATGTGCTGCTTCCGTCGCTGATCCAAGAGCTCTTTAGACCATTTAGGCGGTTTGGAAGCCAGCTCTGCTCGAAGTCTCTTTTGGAACTCAAGCAGGACGATGGCGTGCCGCTCTGTCATCTGCTGGATGTAGACCTGCGCCATCTGATCGTATTCCTCCAGATACTTGTCCCACGCTCGATTGAATTCTTGGAACTGCATATTGTGAGCGAGTTGAACGTCTTGTCGCTCGCTGATGTGTCGGGCTTGGATGACTTTCTGCTGCCGGCGCTCTTCTTGTTTCCGCAGCACCTGCAGCTGTTTGTGCGCTCTGGACGCCTCGAGGTAGTTCCCGCTCTCTTCACACTGAATGCGGTACTCCTCCAATATCCGCAAAAACTCCAAGACTTTCGGGTCAGCGCCTTCTATGAAGACTTGGCGAGACTTCTCGTGGCGCCGCATCACGTCGACGATCTCTTGGAAGGTGACCAGTCCTCCGTGCTCGTCCGCGACTTTGGCGGCCTCATCAGTAATGTGAGCGATATCCTCTGGACGTGCAGTACAGCCTCAGATTAGAACCAACAACGGAGAAGAAAGACAACAGATGCTGCTGCTATCTATCTCTGCTCACCTTCTTTCCTGCCCAGCTTGAAGAGCATGCTCGAGACCTGGTTGATGTGGATCTTTCCTTCCCTCTCGATATCGAAGCTGTCAAATATCGTGCGAATGACACTGTCCAACAACAACAAGAGTCAAACAAAGTGTTAACAGAGCAAAACACAAAGTGTGTAAACTAAACTTCATGTAATACATATATCACATGTTTACATACATTACACATATCACATGTATTGCATATATCACATGTATTATACCAGGTATAACATATGTCATATTATCTAGCATTTATTAGCTTTATAGTAGACTTGACCACATCATAACTGGACTGGACTAGTCTAGACTGGTCTAGAGTAGAGTAGTCTATGTATATGTTATGTTTGTTGTTGTTATCTGACCTGATTTCTTCATCTCCAAAATTCTCTATCATTTCTTCGGGAGATGTGGGAGCAATACGATCGAATGAGTTGTCTCTCTGATTAAGGGTATAGCCGCATGAAGTAGTCACAGCTATTGATTCACAACTAGCTATTCCCTGGTATTGATTAGTTGTCGTTGATCGACAAGGCGGCAGACGGTTTCACTTCTCCCAGAACTCCAGATATCTAGAGTTCTGGAAACTCCATTGCAGTAACCGCTCTCTGTCTCGTCTTGTTTAATGTTGGGATCCCGTATGGTTCGTATTGATTAATGAGACTTTGCACTATGATCTAATGCCTATAGAATACTTTCTACAATGCTAAGCAGTCACAATACGGTAGATATTCCTTCTCTTGAGCCCAACGGAACCTTCGACTTCCACCCCGAGACCGAAGGCGTGCGCGTCACTGTTTCCTGGACGAGCAAGCAGCAGGGCATTGTCTGCGACCTCGATCTTAACGCCTTCTTCTATGACGAACGAGTAGGCCCTTGCTTGCCTCTTTCCCTTCTTCTCTCTCACTCTGTGTGCTGTTGGACAGGCTCGTTTCTACGACAAAGTCGACGTGACCAACAAGCGCTCGATTGACCAGAGCTGCTCACTCTTCAAGGATGAAGAGTACCACCACCATTCCCTCATGAAGATTGACTTCGATCTGGTCAATCCCGAGACCTCGGCCATTGTGCTCTTTCTGGATGGCGGGCCCAGAAACTTCCAATTCCTGCAGACTGTGGCGCTGGAGTGCAGCCGAGTGTATGCTGAGCGCACTTTGAACAGTTTCCTGCCCAAGGAAGAGGAGGGGAGCAAGACTGGACCGCTCTTTCAACTCTCGGGTCGGACCCGCAAGAGCTACCAGGGCCTGGCGCTTTGCGTCTTCTACAAGGCCGTGGACTGGGAAGGGCTTGCTGCGCGGCCGCTTTGGGTGGTCAAGAGCCTTCTTGAGCCTCTCTATGTCTCCTCTATCCGAGACAAGCAGGAGCGCTGCACACAGTTGGTAATCGCACAGGTGCCTGCGCTGGAGAAGTTCCGGCCGCGCCTGTTCTCGTCCATCCGCGAAATCTGCGCCGCCCTCTCCTCCCACTCGCTTCCCAAGCTAAAAAAGAAATTCCAGCGCACGGAAGAGGGGTTGCAGCTGGGTCAGTTCACTGAGGTGATCTTCAAGCAGCTATTCGAGAGCCACCCGCGCATCGCCGAGGACAGCGAGGCTCCGCATGCCGTGGCGATGCTGCAGGAGATGTTTCACCAAATCGATTACAATGGAGATGGCAGCACCGACTGGGATGAATTCACGACTTTCTGTGTACAAACTGGGCTGACGAATGTCAAGAGTCGATCTCAGCAACAAGTCGCGGCTGCGGCTGCGGATCAACCTTTCAGTTTGGACGAATACGTCATCGAATACGGCGAAGAAATTCTCCACCGCGACCACATTCTCTCAGCCTATCGTTTTGTGAGTCAAATGCGTTATGTTGGCGAGACGCACAAGCTGTTGGTCATTCCCGAGGACTCTGACCACGTCCTGCTTCTCAACGAGAAGTTCCATCTGCACGCCCAGCTATACCCCTCCAAGATCCAAGTGATTGGCTCCCTCACCAGCAAGATCGATGGTGTAGATGAAAAAGATAAGAAGAAAAAGAAGAAAAGGTCTCCTGACGGCTCTTCCCACGCCTCCTCCTCCTCCGCGGCGTCGCGAGTGATGATCTACGACTGCATCTATCTCTCAGGCCGTGACATGTACGCTTTCTCGGCCTCTGACCACTCGATCACAATCTGCCGCGAGCTGTCTTCAGTGAATAGTCTCAAAGTGAACTTCCTGCAGCACAACCGCTTCTACCACAACCTGCTGCACTTGAAACTCTGCTGGTCTGCCAAACACGATTTGCTCTGCTCCACTGCCAGTGATCGCGTGATTTACGGCTGGAACATTGATACTGCGCAGATCATCTTTCAGATCACCAGACATAGTGACATCATCACAGACTTCGTGGCAGTAGATCCGCTGGATCTCTTCCTCACGTGCTCGATGGACAAGCGCATTGTGCTCTGGTCGGCAACGAGTCGCCGTGTAAAGGGTGTTTTACTAGGCCACCACCGTGGCGTGCGCTCTCTCTCGGTCTTCGAAAACACGCTCTTGTCTGCAGGTTTCGAGTGCGAGGCGAAGGTCTGGGATTTGGTCTCGAAGGACTGTGTCGCTGTGCTAAAAGGTCATCGCCACCCTATCGTGGCTGCCAAGCTCATGTGCGAGCGAGCACAATCTGAAAAGGAGCATCGCGCCATCACTGTGGACGAGTCAGGCGAGTTTCGTCTCTGGAACATCTACGTGCGCGAGCGAGCAAGCGACCCTGTCCCCGTGCCTACCATCCAGATCTTTGAGATGCAGAATGGAGAGCCTCCCTTGAATCAATTCCGCTTCCTCGCACTGCCTTATCATCCTCGCCTCTCCACTTCGTACTATTCTAACCTTATTGCCTGCTCGACAAAGTTGCTTCACTTTCTTCCCGAGAAGAATACCAAAGAGTTCGTTCCGTGCACAGCTCTGGTTTGCCACGATGCGGGCGCCACTGTGTTAGCTGCAGTGGGGAAGAGCATTTTGAGCTATGACCTCGCAGTGGGCGAAGTGGACCAGGCCTTTCCCGCCCTCTCCATGCAGGACATATTCTCTATCTGCATGGATGGAGAGCGAGGCAGGAGAATGTTCCTGGGAAATGGTGCGGGAGAAGTCTTGCTGGTGAACTCGATCAGTGGGTTTGTTATTGATCGCCTACACGGGCACACAAAAGAAGTCACCTGCTTGGTGCAGCGTCCTCCTCAACCTTCGACTCGCACGGCGCTCTTTTCATGTGGAATGGATGGCCACCTTCGCGTCTACGAAGAGGCGGGAGGCAAGCTACACTTACAGAACTCGCTCGATAACGTTCTGGGCGAAGGGGTTGGGTTAACTTCATTGAAACTGCTTCCAGCGGCGGGTCTTCTCATGTTGCTTTCAGCGGGAAAGACGTGGGCACTGCTCAACGACAACACCCTTAAGAAGCTCCTTATTGTGCATGAAAGCGAAGTCGTCACTGCGGCAGAGGTCATTGGCAAATCTCCATACAATAGTCATGCGGGAAGCCAGCCAGGAACTAGTCGCTCTTACACTTCTTCGCAGCAGCATTCTCAGCAGCAACCCGTGTTATCTCTGAGAGAGAACCTGGTCACTCTGGCCGTGGCTACTGGACGCAGCGTGGCTCTCTATGTGATTGACCTCTTGGATCTGTCGCGCGGGGTGCGCATATTCGATCTGGTCACTGACCAACCCCTCTACATCACTTCCTTGCTGTCCATAAAATGCGGAGATCTTCAGCAGGCTGTTAACTACTCTTCCTTGCGCACTGGTGGTGAATACTCGCTGGGTGGGGGGGAGCAGCTTGTCGCCGCCACAGATGATGGCAAGCTTTTGGTTTGGGAGATGGACCAAGTCAACATGGAGGGTGAGGAGAAGTTCCGAGCGCATTTTGCTCATCAAAGTTCGTCGCGGAAGAAGCACAGGGGGCGGAGTAAAGACAAAGCGACTCCCCATCAGCCTCCATCAGCCGCAGCGAGAGGTCTGCCCAATATTTTCACTCGCAACAACAGCAGCAATAACTACAACAGCAGCAACAACAATGGAAACCTCTTTCTCACGGGTGTGGATCCTTCTGGCTCTGATAGTTATCACGTCAACCTCAGCAATGGCCAAGCTCCTTCTGTTAATAGTGGGCAAACGCCTTGGTTAGAAGGCACTGCCAAAGAGCTCTTTCCTCTGGCTCATCTTCCCCGGCAGTCAGCCTCGTCTACCTCTGCTGCTTCTTCTTCAACGTCCGGTTCTCCAGATGAACGGCGGCGGTCCATTCTGCGCCGCCTGCCCCCAGTGCCTCTCGGTAACACAGTGAATGCAACGAGATCTTGGGTAGCACATGCAGAGGCCATTGCTTTCCTGGCCTTGCTTCCCTCTCGCGGATGTTTCTTGTCAGCAGCACACGATGGCTTCTTGCGCCTCTGGAATCTGGACGCGGACTGTTTAGGTGAGATGGCTCTGCCCAATCTTACGGAGACTATGAAGCAACAGGCTGCTAGCTCTGATCCCTCGCAATTAGGAGGTATTAGTAATAGTAGCAGTGGTGGTGGCAGTGGTGGAGGAGGAGCAAAGAGATGGCGCTTCCTCCTGGAGAGGCTTCCTGTCTCTCAGAGTCAGATCGACTTGGCCAACAAGATCGTGCGATCGCTCAAACAACATTCATCTGTGCCTACAAATCAACCGCTAAGCTCCGATCGATCGCGTCATTTCATTCCATTTGGATTCAAAGGTTTCCGCGAGGATCATTCCTCGGAGCAGCACGGCGAGGAGCACGAGAAGGAACATTTGCGTCGTGCGGCTCTGAAGAGTCTCGTGGAGCCCATCAAATTCTCAGAGGAACCTCCTCCAAATCGCTTGCCCACGAAAGAGGAGAAAGATCTCATTCGCCTTGCCTTCGGCATTAACAGCCACAAGCCCGCCTCGCCATCCGCGCTCTATACCCCTTCGTCTTCGGCGGTCATCGCAGAAGGAAGCAGCGTGATTGGCACGGACTCCAACGCTCCTGGAGCTTTGATTGCTGGAGGGGCTCTGGAGAACAGCATAACTTTGACAGAGAAGACGATAGGAACCGCATTGAAAACACTAAAGCGCAGTAACTCTCCTCTCCGACCTCCGGGAGGTGCGGGGGTAGAAGAAGAACACTCCCTGCGCTCCAGTCTGCTCTTCAACGGCGACTCCACTGTCTGTCTCTCTGCCTTTGGCGTCCCTTCCCTCTGGTATGTCCCTGGCGAGAGGGATATCTTCGGCAAAGCTGTGGGTATAGGCAGTCGACGAGATGATCGCGTGGAGGTGCCGCAGGTACCAGTACCGCCAGCCTTCTCTGAGGCATCGATCGCCGCTTTGCATCGGGAGGGAGCGATCGACGTCGAAGGGCATCGCATTTTGCGTTCCATCGCCGCGAAGTCTGACCGCGTGCAGGTTTACGAGCGCTCGCAGCCCACTTTGCTCCTCCGCAACGTTTCTATGTCCACTTCGGCCTCCTTGCCAGCTCTCGATAGCGTTCGAAAGACTGAGATCGCCTTTGGATCGCAAAAGGTAACATCTGCTTTGAATCCCGCATTCCCTCCCCCACAAACTATTTACATGCAATAACCTGTTTTCCTTTCCCAACAACCTCGACCTGGGCAGGACATGTACAAGAACGCAGAGAAGCTTCTCAAGGAGAAAGAAAAGAGTCACACTATGGCCAAGTCTATCATCCGCAATGCTGTGGCCACCGCGCGCGTGGAAACCAATGTGCGCCGCATTCGCTCCATGATTCATCTGATCCAGCCACCCACCCACGACGAGGTCATTCTTCCTAAGACGTCTCATAGTGGCGTGGAAGGTGCCGGGGGAGCGGAAGAAGAAGGCGGGCACACGGAGGAGTCGCGCATGCAGCTTCGACTGCTTCGGTCTGCCGCGGCGGTGCCGCAGGAGGCTTTGATGCGACAACGTCCATTGGATCGATACTCCATTGACCGTTGGTTGTCGAGAGTGAGCCAAGCAATGGATTTGACGCAAGAAGGTTCTGGACAAATAGGCAGTGCCTCAAACAGCACCAAGAAGAAGAAGAAGAAAGAGGTGGTCTCTCAGGCCGCGCTACAGTCCCTTGAGAAGAAACTTTACTTCGCGATCAGAGGAGAGTTCCGTGCTCGCATGGCCGTGATGATCAAACGAAAGCAGGCCATGCAGCAGCGCTCTGGCACAGCCTCTACAACCGCTTCCGCTGCGGGCACTGCAATGGACAATCCAAATGCTTCTGGTCCAGGAGAACCTCTGTCACGAGCGTCACTCAGTCTTGACATGTCCACCACATTTCAAGAACTAGCCCGAGTGGACAGTGATGATCTTGGAGACGAACCTTTTGAAGCCGTCGAGTTGCCCGCGCGGCCTTCTTCGCCTGCTCCCATGTCTCCTGGCAGCCCAGGCAACCCTCCCGCTACCTCCAGCTCCTTTGCTGCCGCCGAGCAATCCGCTGCTGGCGGCGACCCCCCTCAGACTGCTGCCCCACCCTCCACAGCCTCCTCTGCGAAGAAGACAGTGACTCTGACGACACGCATGCTGCTGCCCTATTACAAGCTTGAAAACGTAACACAATTCATGGACATCTTTGCCAAAGTGGACGAAAACTTCTCGGGAGATCTCGACGTGAATGAGTGGATCCATCTCTTCACCTCTTTGAACGAGACTGTGTCTGTGCAAGAAGCGCGTATGATCTTTATGAAAATCGACAAGGACGCGGATGGATATCTAACGATGCGTGAGCTCATCCCGGTGGTCTTCAATAAAGCCTCTCGCGACCAACAGCGTCTCATCATTGCCTTCACGGAGATGGAGTTGACCAAGAAAATCGTCACTGAAACAGTACCGCGCGTGACCGCCGCGGAGCTCGACATGCTCTTTGAGGCCTATGATGTGGATAACCTTGGCTTCGTGGACGTGGCCTTTATCAAGGACCGCGTGCGAGGCTTAGGCCTGACCGAGCAGCAGCTGTACTTCTTCTTCGAGCTCACGGCGGAGATGGCTGACGACGATATGGTCAACGTGACGGAGTTTAAGCGTCTCTTCAAGCCATTCTCAGCTACCCATGGTAGCCACTCTCGTCTCGCTACTCCAAACGGTCCCACTAGAAGAAGCTTCTCCAAGAATGACTCTTAACCGTAGAGAGATAGGAAACCCCCAAAGTGGTGAAAATAGTGTTTTGTGGACTGGTTGGTGCATCGAAGGAAATGTGTGTTATTTCGACTGTTTGTTTGTCAGCCTTCTTTCGCAATTGTTTATGTGGTCCATAATAGAGTTCTCTCTGTAACTAGTAATTACAGTAGCTGCAGTAGTCTAACTCAATGCTGTAACTAGTAATTAGCTGCAGTAGTCTAACTCAATGCTGTAACTACATTAGACTAGATCCACTGTAGTGATTTAGTCGATATCAGAGGGCTCAGCCCAACAAACGCGTTTATTTTCCAATCGAGCAGTGCTGCTGTAATCTGTCTGCCAACATTCCGCGATTTGATGATTTCGTGCATTCTCTCTTTCCTGCCCTTCCTTTCGCTCTTTCTCCTTTTCTCGCACTCGATCAATGCCTTTGTAATACCTAAATCTGACTTCTTGCTGGAGATCGATGGCAATAGCGTCTCAACAGCTCGCGGTCGTGTCTGTGCGCTCGAGCAGCAGCCTGGCGTGGAGGTTGGAGGACGCGCACGGTGTTGGAGTCGACGAGATGAGGACGAAGAAGAGGAGAGCCTACCCGAGGCGGTGTATGTACAAGTGGTGGTAGGGGCTACCTTCGTTTGCGGTCTGACGATTGATGGCGCCGTCAACTGTCGCGGAGCAGCTGCAATCCCCAGCCAGCTGCAGGGATATTTCAAGCAGATCACCGCTGATTCGCGAGGACGTTTTCTTTGTGGTCTGAGAACCGATGGTTCAATCCTATGCTATGGTGAGACTCCCCCCGCGGTTCTTCTCTTATTTGCTGCTGTATATGTCACTCTCTATCGTCCTGTGATGCTGTGCAGGTTCTTCGAAGCTCTTGGCGAATGTTCCGACTGCCGGAGGTTTCGTACAGATCACTTGCTCCAGCGATCACTGCTGTGCCCTCACAGACAAAGGTACCTCCTGTTCCTTCCCTTTTGAAGTCTCCTGCTCATTGCCATTCCCTTGAAGAGCAGGCTATCCTGTTTGCTGGGGAGACTATGTGAGTCCTGTTACGCAGCCGCCTACACTCACCTACCAGGTACCGACTTCGATGTGTCCTTGTCCTTTGTCCCTCTGTGGATTAACTCAACCGCTTTCTCCAGGAGTTTCTTGAGAGCAAGCGCAACTATGATTGGATAATTAAGCGTGAAAGCGAAGAAGAGGAGGAAGAGGATGTCGAAGAAGAGGAGCTTGACGAGGCTCAACGCGCCGAACGCTTGAACAAGCAAGAGATTCAGCTGATGCAATTCCGCCAACTTAGCGCAGCTGATGCGATCACTTGTGGGATCACTCTCTTTGGGTCTCATCTACTATGTTGGGGAGCAAAACATATCTTCCGTAAAGGCTTTCCGCGGCGGGTTATGGGGCCTTATCGCCAGGTGTCGGCGGGTATGCTGGGAGTGTGTGTCATCACAGGGGATCATATTGATGAGCAAGAGGGAGATAGAAGTGACGAAGAAAGCTCTGCAAGAAGTGCTTCTGACCGATTGGTGTGCTGGGGCAATGTGAAGGACATGGTGCGACCTGCGCAGTTCGACGGATGGGATCAGGTGTCCGTTGGCAGCACTGGAGCCTGCGCGGTCTCACTGGATTCAGACTTGGCGTGCTGGGGGCATACATTTCCAGATACCCTTTACTCCGACCTGTCAAATTTCGTTGTCGCTTAGAGTCATTGTGCGCCGCATCGCTCAAAACCACTCCTTTTTCCTTGTAATTGTTACTGCAATGTCCATAGTCAACGATGTGCGCTTAACATTGAGACGTTCTCACAATCTGGTCTGACTTACAGCACTAGCTACAGTATCTGACTAACTATCTGGGTTTGAAGTATCTCCTCGCCAGACTTCTATTGGTAACGTGGTCAAATCACGCCTTTCAGCAGGTAGGAGGAAAGAGGCAGAGGATTCTATAGGCAGCGGACCTCATCGATCTGTTTGCTCGTAAGCAGTAGAGGGTTCTCCAATTGATTGTTTTGGGGTGAGACGAGCCCTTCGCTGCAATGACGATCAAGGCCAAGTAGTCCTCTTCTCTTCCTCCACCCTATGCTATGCTGCTGGAGGTCTAACTTCCTCTTTATTCATCATTATATTGGCATATGAACTGTTACTTCTCTCAGCGTCATAGCTTGTCTCTATGATCCTTTGCTGGCCTCTTTCCAAGTCTTTTATTAGCAAAAGGAAAGTGCTGGGGATCTAAGGCAATTTATGGGCAATTGCTGTGCAAACCACAAACAAGGTCATCAAGTTATTGATTTACAGTCATGTGCTACCAACAGACACAACAAACAGCACTGAAGGTCTCGGAGATCCTGATCGTCAAGCAAGAACACAAATGAAACAATTCATGCAGTCGAGCTGTCATCCATCAAGAATCTCCAGAACATAGACTTTGCAGCGAGCAGCTGGGGGTGGGGGACAGTTAGCCTCAGGTGGTGCACTGAGTGTTATTCTCACTCTGTCGCTCTCTCACGATGGGGCGACTTTCCTCCGCCGAGCCTCGAGACAAGGCGCATCCCGCATGTCCAGTAGGTCTACTCCTGCTGTGAGTGCGACGAGGGGGGTCAGTGGTGTCGCCTTCTCTGTTACGAGGTGGAGGAGGAGTGAGGAGGTTATTAACTCCGCGAGCGACCACTCCACAAAGATCGATCAATAATCACAGCACCATTTCAATTTAACCAATTCTATTTATTTTATGGAACCAAATGGCGTTGTTTGCGGGACGTGAGAGCAAGAACAAGTCTGAAATACGAAAAAGTGACTTTAAAGTCGCAATTCGAAGTTTGCACATCTTTGAAAGGAAGTTGCCTGTTTTGAAGGAAGCGCCGCCCTTCCCGCGCAGTGCCAATCAATCAAGCAATCAAGCAATCCAAGACAAACTGACAAACCCAGCAGCCCAACATCATCTTATCTCACAAGTGCTCTGTCTTGTCTTCTTCACACTAGTTGGAAGTTGCTTTTCCTCTTAACTTCCTCCGAATGTTAACTGGTGTCGATAGTGTCGATGACCCCTGGGAGTTGATTAAAGACCCGCTCAGCTTGGAGAGATTGGACTTGGCTCGAAGCAACCCGTCTGACAGGGAGAGGTGCTTGAAGAGAGTCAAGAAGGCCATCTTTCGCAGTGCGAAGAGCGGATCTCTCTGTTTGTCTGCGAGAAAACTGCAACGCTTTCAGCACAACGAGCGCATTCGCTTGACATTCAATCGAATCGTGAGGAACGACCTGCGAAGAGTTTTCCCCTCCATGTACTACAATGTGCTGAACTTGGCTGACTCCAAGCTGACGGAGGAGTTCCTCTGCCACTACTTCTCACCTGATTGCGAGGTGCTGAGCTACTTTTTGTCTCAGCTGGAGCATTGCGAAAGAGAAGGAGCAGGAGCAGGAGCTGGTAGCACTGTTGCTACGTGCATCCAATGCAGAGGTCCGCTGGAATTGGCTCATCAGATCGCCCGCAGTGCCACCCCCTTCTCAGACTATGTATTCCTCTCGATGAAAAGTCGCATCATTCGGCGGCTGGAGGCGTCGCACTTCTCGATCATTGAGGTCGACTCGGACTTCAAAGCCACCGCCTTGCTCTCCCAGCCTTCTTCCAGTGCTGCGCTGCGATTAGAAGAGAGGAGCTGCAGCTATAACAGTCTTCATTCGACGACTGCCAATTGTTCATCGAGGCCTGTGACCGTAGATGCTAAGGTCAAGTTCTTCCTTCATATGAACAGCGAGGGCTTCATTGTCAAGTCCGTCAGCTACCTAATTTAGCATACATACAAGAAACAGTTAGCGCTTTCAACACAATTCATGCAAGCAAGAACTGTCTCAACTAATCGATCGTACTTCCTATCGCCTATTTAGAAAGACCCCGTGTCTCTCTGCTGTCTGTTATCAATGATTCCTACCCGGTTTTCTTAATAGTAAGTGTATGCTTTTGATGATAAGAGGATATCAAAGAGAAGCGTTTCCTGAATGCTGTAGACCTAGTGATTGTGTCAGAGTGAGTAGATCGTGTAAGAATTAACAGGACGACTAGGTAGTGCTCGCTGATTTTGGCTGAGAGCCTGACCAAGGATATTACATATACGCGTATTACATTACATGTTACATGTGACGAAAGGAAAGGAAGGCTCTGTACTGTACTAGACCGCAGTGGTTCAGTCCACAGAAAGTATGCAACTGCTGTGCCCCCACCGTGCAATATTATTCGATGCGCGCGATTGTTTGCGCGGTGAGGCAATAATAATAGGTGATTGTGTGGTGTGGGCAAGGCTGGCTTGGCTGGAGGAGATAGACTACTTGTTGGACCTCGTCTTGCTCCCATCATCATCATCATGGTGAGATCCACCCTCTCGCTCTTCACCTTACCTATTGACGAGCTCTTATGTCTTCTCTTTTCTCTCATCATTTCTTGCGTAGCCCAAGGAGATCACTGACGTGAAGGACTTTCTCACCACTGCTCGCCGGTAAGAAATACTGCCCCGTCCCTGCCCCACCTCCACCGCCCTAACTCCATCTGAATACTCAGCAAGGATGCTAAGTACGTGAAGATAAAGAAGAGCTCCACTGCCACCAAGTTCAAGGTTCGCTGCTCCAGAGTAAGTCCAGCGCGCGGCTGAATCCATTCGTTGCGCTCTCTCATCCTGCATTCTGTCTGTTGCGTAGTTCCTCTACACCCTCAAGGTGGCCGATAAGGAGAAGGCCGAGAAGCTGGCTCAGGCTCTGCCTGCCACTCTCACCAAGAAGGAAGTGAAATAAGCGCTCCAACGAGGCTGAACCACTTCCTGTCGCTGCGCTCTCTTCCTTCTGTCCTCGCTGCTGGTACTAGTAGTGGTGGTTGGTGAAGTGTGATGCAGTTCTTGTAAGAAATGAGACGAGACTTCCACACATCTGTTTCTTATCCCCGAGGAGGGTCTCTTCTCTTCTAGTCTATCGTTATAGTTACTGTCAACCAACCTCCTTCTAGCATTAGGTGGTAGGAAACCTCGCTTTGTCCTGTTAAAGGCAGCGCAGTGCGTACGGTCGCTTATTACTACTGATCCAGGCTTAGGTAGATACAAATACAAGCAGTGGCTGGCTGGCTGTTGGTGCTAAGCTGTCACCCGCTGCAAGCTACTAGCTCAGTGAAGTATGTACAGGCAAGGGGACTCAAGTCCTTGCTCTATCTACATGGTGTAGGCCACCAAGAATAGGACGTCTAGTCAACTTTCCGCTTGTGTTGTTGATCGCTGCGGTAAGGTGAGAGGTGCAGGAGAGAGAGGCAGTAGAGCAACACCGTGCCCGCCATGTAGACCAAGCCGAGCGATCCATAGCGTTCGAGAAGGACGCTGCCTACCAGAGGGGAAACGATACGAGCGGCTCGATCTGCCGTGCTGGAAAGTCCGTAGACTGTCCCGCTACTGCTCCTGGAGCCCTTCTTGCTGCCACTACTTCGCTCACTCTTGTTGCGCACTTCGTCTTCTTCCTTCACACTGGATGGATCGTTCTCGAGAAGCTGAGAGGCGGTTAGCATAGAAGTGCGCAAATCTCTTTCGCTAGCCAAGGACAGCAATTTCCGCGAAACGCTCTCTTCCAAAGAGGCAATTTCTTCCGAGTTGCTCGCAGAGCGCTTCTCAGGAGAGGGAGGAGTTTCTTCCCCGCTACTGTCCGAGTGAGCTCCCTCAGCCACAGCCACGACAGTCCAAGAAGAGGCTGCAGGAATCGAGGCGGAAGAAGAGGAGGCGAGGGGTGTTTGGGCGTGAGAGATCAGCCCCTGCAGAATGCCCAGGAAGATGTTGCTCGAGACAGTGATCAACGATACTGCCACCATCAATAGTGGCAATGAGCGAGCGAGAGCCCACAGGGTTAATCCAAGTCCGAGCATCACTGAGAGCGGAGACAAGCATCGCGCGAGATCGTGATCCTCCCAGCGCGCCAGAGCTTTAAGAATGAACAAATTGGTCATTGCTGACGCCACTCCTGTCCAAGATAGTACCAAGCCCAAGGCTCCAGAGGTCAGACCCATCATAGCCTGGCTGTGTTGGGCTAGTAAGGACTCGAAAAGAGCGTTTCCGATCTGAAAGGCGAACTTGAGGTGCAAGTAGTGGAAGAGGGAGGAGCGGTTAGGAACACCTTCCTTCTCTACTCCTGCTTTAACAGTAGATTTCTTGTCGCTGTTGGATGGCTGGGCCAGATGAGTCGAGTCGTGGTAGGAGAATTCCTTGGCGAGAGCTGACTCGGTGTGGTGGAGCAGGAGGAGCGCCAGCACGACCATCAATGAGGCCGCTTCGGACGGGTAATACTCATTCCAGGCATAAAGCTGGCCACCGAGTGTGGGGCCGATGATATAGGCGATGTTAGAGAAAGCGAGCAGCGTGGCGAGGTTTTTGATCTTCTCGCCTCGCTGGGAGATGTCGTGCAAGATTGCCTGCGAAACAACCATGGCGCACTTGCACGATGCTTGAATACATCGCGCTAGGATAAAGAGGGCGGAAGACTTGAAGTGGAGCGAGGCGATCATAATGAGGTGGCCCACTAACTGGGTGAGGAGAGAGAGGCGCAGCATGCGGAACCTGCCCAGCGAGTCTGCGAGGCGTCCCTGCGCCACGCCCGTGACAAAGGTTAAGGTCGAGACTAACGAAGAAATGCTGCCCACAGTGATGGTGGACAGTCCGAGCGACTTGTGCATGCCAGGAAGGGCAGGGATGAGGACGCTCCAGCATATGCTGTCCAGCAAGAGATTGGTAAAGAGAAGATACTTTGACGACACCATGGTATGCATAGACCCTATTGGACCAATTGGAAGCAAGGGAAGGGCAAGATGTCGCGAGCAAGAGAGGAAGACGAAGTAGTCGATGATTGCGCTCTGCAACATCGACAAGCGCACCCGACTGGCGAAACAAAAAAGCGACTTATAAGTCCTAATTTTGCTTGTTTATAAGTCACTGGACGCATGCATCATCATCCAACAGAAAACGCGCTTCTTGTTGTTTGATAAACCAGTTTCTGGGAGGAGTTGAGTTGAGGAATTTGGATGACGGTCTAGCTCTTGTGGGTGAGGGACAGCAGGCAATCTAGTGGATGAGATGGCGAGATACAGCGCCAAGTACAAGCATCGTCTCGTCGGCTTGGATAGCGGCAAGGAGACCGTGCTGGGAGATCTGCTTTCCTTTGATGACCACGACCTCGGCGATGCCGCGCTGCCCAACCGTCTCTTCGCCAAGACTGTCCACCGCAAGGACTTCCCCTCGCTAGACGAGGGAGATGCAGAAACTTTCTTCTTGGGCTTCAAGCCGGAGAAGGAAGAGAACAGGTCTGGCTCACTCTCCCGCATTGTCTCCTCGCTTGGCTTGCTAACCATTTCTTTGCATTGCTCTGACCATCTGCTGCTCCTTCTCCTCCTCCTCTTACTGCTCCTGCTGCTGCTACCCTTACAGACACCTGGTCCAATACCGTGAGTACCTCAAGCAACACCCGCATAAGTGTGTTCTGATCAGCCTAGCCAGCCAGCCCTCGTTGCTGCTGACAGTCTGCAGCCAGCAAGACAAGGCGCTCTATGGCCTGACCAAGGGCTTCCTGGGACATGTGGTGGGGAGGAAACGTCGCAAGACGGAAAAGGAGATGATGGTAGCTGCGGAGCAGGAGCAGGAAGAGAATCCTCACTTCGCTTTCATACCGCAGCCTCTCCCAAGCACAGCCGCGCCTATTGCTGATACTGCACACTCTGCAGAGTCCCATTATAATGATCTGGTTAGACAGAAGGAGCGGAGGCATCTCTCATTCATTTACCACCTGCGCTGTTGGAATAATTTGCTCAAATCGGAGGCGTTAATATCGGCGGCGGCGATGGTTGCCCGGGCAAGAGGTCGGGATGGCTTGCGCGTGCTTGATCTGGCGTGTGGCAAGGGAGGAGACTTAATGAAATGGCTGCGCTTGCCTGGAGTGGATGGGGGGGAAGGGTTAGCGGACTATGTGGGGGTGGACATCGCGCAAGGCTCTCTGAAGGACTTCGTCCAGCGCCTGCAGGGCAGATCTGTGAAAGAAAGGCGTAAAATTAGCATGTTGATAGCAGCTGACCTTGGTATTGCCTCGTTGCGCTCCAGTCGACTGCCTACTTTTTCGTGGACCACGCCATCATCAGGTGATACTCTCTGTACCTGTTGTTATTCTCATGTGAGGCGAGGAGTGATGACCTTTGATTGTTAGACACTCGCCGCAAATCCCAACAAATGGAGGCAGCGGAAGAGGGGGGATGGGCGGATCGAATTCCTTTCGACGGTCAGAGTCCCCGGACAGAGTATTTCGACCTCGTCTCCTGCCAATTCGCCATGCACTACCTTTTCGCCTCCGTGCAAACTGCGCGCCATTTTCTCTCTGAAGTCTCCACCGCTCTACGACCGGGAGGAATCTTCCTGGCAACTACCATCGGTCAGAGCATTCTATGGCAGTTTTGAGATTGCAGCTGAACAGATTCTTCTTGCCTCCCTGTTGTCTAGATTGTCGTGTTCTCGCTCAGCTTCTGCTGGAGGCTCGCCATGGAAGAGTAGCTTTAGATGATGATGAAGAGCATGAGGAAGAGAATGGCAGGAGGCCCTATCTTTCTGTGGACTGGCTCGATGGCGGAGCTCGCATGACTTTTCAAAACGATCTTGGCCATCGTCTACTCACAATCAATCTGCCCCCTAAGACTGTTGACCATCTCCTCGGCAATAGCGGTAGTAAAGCACAGACGGATCCCGAGGAAGTGTGTGGCCTGCTCTACACCTTCACGCTGCACGATTCTTCCTCTGAGGCCGCGGTCGACGCGCCGGAGTACATCGTACCTCTTGGTGCGCCTCTGCAGCACCTCCTCGAAGAAGCTCATCTTAAGCTCCGTGAGTGCACCAACTTTCACCCACTTTACTCCAAGATGTGCCAAGAGAAAGGCAATGCGCGGTGGCTAGATCGTTTACGAGAAATGAATGTCATCAACCGCCGCGGCACAATCTCTCAGGCTGAATGGGCAATTGCCAGGTACAGACTATGGCTCATCTGACACTTTCTTCCAGTGTACTTATTCTCACTCTCATTCAATCTTAGGCTTTACATGTTGGTGGTGGTGGAGAAGGATGGGCCACAGAATGAGGTGAGGAGCGTTCCCCTTCCAGCTGCTTCGGTGCAAGGGAGAATGGCAGACTATGATCCTCTTATTGTTACACCCTCTAGTCCAACCCCTCCCCCTCCCCTTTCTTCTTCTGGTAGTCGAAACTCCATGTTCGATGGAGAGTCAGTAATGGAGCCTCAGTTTCCTCCACCCCCTGCTACCACCTCTCCGAGGGAAACTGCGCCGCGGCTCTGGTACCCTTCCTTCCTTGAAACTGGTTTAACGGTTGTGCAAGGCAGCACCGACTCTCAGTGGAAGATGTTAGCACGTTCCCTGGCCTTCATGCAAACCGTTTTCCCTGGACTTCCTGTTGAATATGAAGAAAAGCAGTTGGGACAAGAACATCAACAAAATGGTGAAGCTGTAGAAGAGGATGACGAACAAGCACGCTATCTTGCTGAGCACGCGCTGGCGATAGAGCTGGCTGGTGGAGAGGACCAGTGGGACATGCTGGATGAGGACGCACAGAATGATCTTCTTGGACGAGCAGGTCGAGCCCTGCGCCTGCGCGCCACTAGCTCCACTTCTACCTGATCTTTGCTCGAAGCCTGAATAAAGTTATATGATGAGTGTATGTAGAACTTGCTCTAACCTATTTCTGCATGTTGGTTGGCTGGTTGATCTTGACCTTGATTGGCCTTTGACAATAAACTGCTTAGGATAGAGACGCCAATGCCCTGACTTTAGAATGATTTTTATTGCTCGGCCACTGGAAAACTGTTTCAAAGTCCAAAGTGCATAGGAGGAGGACATGATATGTGGGGGGGGGGGGGAAGAATTCAACATTGCCACTGCACTCGACTATTATTATTCATATACACAAAGAGGGAATCGATAGAAACAACAAGAGGAGTTGTTAGTAATGTGCTTCGTTGGATGGCGCAGGAGGAGCTGAAGGCTGGGACTGCAACTGTCCTGCCTCCAGCGCTGCGAGTCTTCGAGCCACGAGTTCTTCTCTCGAGGCAACAGCAACAGGCGCGGCCGTGGGGATGGAGATTCCTCCTCCGGCTGTGCTTAGCTTGTGCCCAGCACCAGGAAAGAGTTGCTTTTCGTAATAGCATCCAATATAAGCGGGAGACTTTCAACAAATCAACAAGAAGATAATGCACACCTGCTCTCCCACTTTGCCGCCATTAGTCCCTCCCGAGCTGCCTCGTCCATTATGAACAGACGCACCAGCAGAGCGATTGTGATCAGAAAGCAAGCCTTGTCTAGCTTCTCGTTCTGCTTGGATAGCCGATTGATTCGAGGCGATGAAAGCATCCTGGCCTAACGTGCCTGCGAGCACATAGCCGCGGAAGCGGGAGAGTCGATGCAACGATCCGTTGGGGCTCTCCCAAGCCCCACATCGCTGGCTGGAGGGCTTCCAGCGATCAAGATAGCCTCTGTGTGCCGCATAGCCTAAACACGGTTAGGGTTATATCACCAGGCTAGCACACTGTGGATGGATAGGGAAGCATTACCTGCCAGCATGGCGAGGGCGTAGCTGACCTGGAACCCGCCAAATAACGTGATGAATCCAAATAGAGCCAAGGGCAAATACTTTGAAGGGATCTCCCAAGGCACACACAGCAGGCGTCTGGGGACATCTGGCGTGAGCATGCAGTCCATGGTGAGCAGCGCGAAGAGCAGGTTCCAGAAGTCCATGCATTCCCATCCTAGCGCTGAAGGCACGCCAAGAAAAGAGGCTGCAAAGGCGACAAACAGGAACGAGAAGTTGACGAGGAAGTGCAGGGTAAGTAGGAGACAGAGGAAAGCCGTGGAGCCCATGGACGCCTCCATCTTCAAGCCCAGCGCGGGAAAGGCGAGAAGGAGGACGATAAGGTTGAGAAGCGAGTTACCCACAAAAGACGAGAAGAGCAGACGGTATAGCTGAAGACGAATGACGGTAAAGTAAGGCACGTTGGCCAGGAGGCTGTCGAGCGGAAAGAGGAAGGAGAGCAGGTAGACCACCACCAAAGCGATCGTTGTCACCCGCGTGACAAACGGTGTTCGCTCGCTCCAAGCGTGATAGGACTGAATGAGAGGATTTTGTGGAGGTGATGAGCTCGTGGCTTGAGGCGACGCCATGGCGAACTATTTGCAGGAATCTGAATTTCTCTTTCGTGGGAGTTAGTTCAACGTTTTACCATGTTTTACCAGATCGTGCCAATGTGTCAAAACTATTTTACCACTCTTCATTGTTGAATCGATGAATGAACAGAGCGAAATTCTCTTTTCTCTGCTTCATCATATGTCTCTCGTCAGTCACCTTCTTTGCCCTGCTGCGTGTTCATCGCATCTACTCACTGGATGACGTCTCAGCTCTTCTCCGCGTGGCCAGCCAGCCCACACTGTCTGATGGGCGATGCAAGGCAGTCAATGCCAGCCACTTCCGATGCCTGCCTAACGTCTTCGTCATCGGAGCCTCGAAAAGCGGGACGACGAGTCTAGTGGCTTATCTTCAGCAACTTCCTGGAGTGCATCTGGTGCGCCGCTTTCTCTCCGCCCCACGCGACCGCCACCGCGAGATCCACCGCTTCGACCGCTCAGCCTATGCCTGGACCATTCCCTCGATTGAGCTGCATCACGAATGGGCGTCCAGTCCATTAGTCCAAGATCGCGCGGATCTAGTCTTGCACTACACCCCGCACTACCTCGCCGCCCCCAGCGCTCCCTTCGCCCTGCGCGATCTTCTCCCACGCCAGGCCCTCGAGGAGGTTCGCTTCATCATCCTTCTTCGCGATCCCGTGGAGCGCATGATATCTTCGTATTGGTTCAAGGAGAGCGCTCGCTTCCGAGGAGGCGTGGATGGCGGGTCGATTGATCATTTGGTGGCGGAAATCAATCAGCAGCGAGGGTCACGGTCTGATTACGAGCAATGCATGACTCATTGGCTACGTCCACAGGACTCCTCCTCCTCCTCCTCCTCCTCCTCCTCCTCCTATTTGGAAGTTTTGTGTGAGATGGTGACAGCCAATCACTCTCTCTGTCATTCCTCGTCCAGTCCTCCCTCCCTCAATCCCTACCACTCCTTCCACCTCTTCACATTCCATCCCAGCATTGCCTCCTCTCTGTGCAATGGCAGCAGCACTCAGAGCCTTTACTATGAAGGTCTGAAGTATTGCTATGGAAAGTCTCACTTCCGCTCTCCAGCTCTGGGACTGCGTCACCTCGAAAAGAGCGTCTACGCCGACCAAGTCCTTCGCTGGCTGGCCGTATTCCCGAGAAATCGCTTCATTTTCCTCCCCTCTAGCTTTCTGTTGCGTCGCGGAAGTGCTGCTCTGTTCCAATTGCTGCACCATCTTGACTTGCCAAGGCGCCACCTCTTGGCAGTCGAGCAGCAGCTGCAGGCGATGGACTATTCAGAGAACGCGCAGCGCTTGCGCAGGCCGAACCAAAAGAGTGCGGAAGTGGACAGAAAGTGGCGAGAAGATATGGGACTCTACTTCCTGCCTGGTGATCATCTGTTGGCTCGTCTCCTCGTCCCTCTCCAATGAGCAGTGCAGACAAAGAATAGTCAAAGCAATTCATAGAATAGAATAGAATAGAACAGAACAGATGTTGACAAGGTCTGGTTTGGTCTGGAACCGAAAGGTTAAGTTGTTTAGTTTACAGTATTTCTTCTTCTTTTCTCTCTCCTGCCCACCACCCTCGCGATGACCGCTAGCGATAGGAGGTGATCGATCTTGAAGAAGATCGGGAGAGAGATTCATTCCTTGTGAGTGGGGAGATGTACTATCTAGCAGCAACCCTTACAAATAAAAACAATACCGCTAATAACGAGCTAAACTAAGTCACAATTAATAGGTGCGCGCGCGAAAATCCTTCCTGGACTTCCCATTCAATATGATGAGGATAAACAAAGGTGATAGATGGAGAAAGCAAAGGAGAGTTTGCGAGAAGGGAAGGGGAGGGAGGCGCAACTCATCATCAAAGTTGATTCACATGAAGCAATCAATAATAAGCAAGACAGGAGAATACAGTATAGCAATATAGTAGTGGAGGGCAATGCAAAATAGATTGTCAGGCAAGGAGGGGTGGGTGGGGAGGGTATATATCAAAAAGCTCAGAACATAATAAAATAAAGCAAAGGCGCAAAGGCCAGGCTTTACACAGATGGACTCTAAATTACCATCCTAAGGCGATCAAAAGAACAGTGATAGGCACGACCAAGAAGTTCGTGCCGGCCAGGACGATGGTCATATACATGGTCATCCCCCAACGAGGTCGGTCATGAGTATGACCTCCACAGACAGATCTCCAGGATTCATCGTCCCCATTGTAGTTCGAGAAAACACATCGAGTCCAGTCAGAGAACGCATCGATGAAATCCTCGCGTTGAACCACCGCAGACATGCGGTTGGCAATGTAAGGGATGTGGAGGGCGATGAACAAATAAATAACGAAATAGAAATGGAAGTGAGGACCGAGCGGGAAGATGAGGTCCTGCGCCTTGGGCAGGGCGAGATTCTTTCCTGATTGAGAGAAAATGCCATCGACAGGCAAAGCAGTTTCGAGGTCGTTGGCTTCCCCATTCTCTCTTTCCTTGTCAGCTGCGAGCGAAACAACTCCTTCTTGCTCTTCTTGGTCCTTCTGCTTGCCTTCCTCTTGACTCTCATCTCCTCGGTTTTCATTGTCCACGCCAAGCACACGCTCATAGGCAACCATCTCCACCGAGGAGGTGATATTGGACAAGGCAGTGGTGATGGTATGAGAGCTTTCTTTACGAACGCCGACAGCTTTGACAGACCCGTCGTCCTCCGAGGAATGTCTGGATATCTTCTCATAACCTTCTTCGTCATCTTCTCGCTTGGCGACCACCTCTTCCTCTTTCTCAAGCTGCTCCACTTTGCTCACTGGGAAGATGCACGCCAGAATGCGATAGGAAAACAAGATTCCGTAGTCGATGCAGCCCGCCACGAGCAAAGGCAAGGCCGTGAACTTCGCATCGAGTCCGCGATCGTCATAAGCTGGAGGCACGACATAGCACATTGGGGTTGTTCGACCAAAGCCATAGCCATCCTTGCTTGCCAAAACACAGACAAAAATAATAGGAATCAAAAGGATGAACGCTGCCTGGGATGCATAATAAGCAGGATGGCGTATGACTGAGAATTGCTGCTGGCCCACTAGCACATGATGAATGACCATGGTTAACATGGTAGCTCCAGTAGCGAGGCAGCAATAGACAAGGATGACTCCTTGAATGAGGCAGGGAGAGGGACCTTGATTTTGCAGATAGGGCACTGCATTGTCATAACAGTAGCGCCTCTGCTCAGAATAGGCCGTGCGGGATATCAAAGTCGTGAGGGAAGAAACGAAGGAGATGCCGATCAAGACAAAGTTCAGGTAGAGTTTTTCGTAGTCTCTCGTGAAGATGACGCAGACCGCAATGCCCATCAATCCAGCCACGATGGACACCACTGGGATGATAATCTGCTTCTTCAACAGATTCTCCCATTCATCGTCAGACCAAACTGGAGCTCTACAAAGCAGAGCAGGTAGGTGAGTGAGCAAAGGCCGATTAAGAAGGAACACATTACATGGCACTTACTCGCATTGAACAGCACAGCCAGAGGCTCCAATCCAGTTGATGTTTTCATGGTCAGGATGCTCAGGAACAACGAATCCTGTGGGACAGTCCGTTGCGTAATTATACTCCGATGAGTTGTAGTAGGTATCTTCATAGGGCGAAGAAGGGAAAGAGATTACACCGAAAGTAGAGGTAGTCACCGTGGTCATCGTTTGGTTGGCAGTGGGGAATTGATAGACACCGGGCCTATTCTTCACAAAGGCGGTACAATTGGGGACCAGATTGGAGTTAGTGGTCGATGCAATGAGCTTGGCGCACTTGCTCTTGTAGTCCAAGCAGATGTCTCTATGAGGCAGCGAGGGCACATAGATGTAGAAGTTCAACGCGGCTGGTCTGCCAATTTGCAATTGATTGATTGCTAGAGTCGATCCAGACCAACTCAAAGCTGTGCGGAGCGTCACTTTTTGGGCAGGAGGCATATTTTGATAACAAAGGAACTTGCGCAAGGCAGTCATGCATTCATCTTCGAGAAATATGGGGATGGAAGCCGTGGAGCTGGCCAGCTTAGAGTACACCATCGACTGATAGACATGAGGCAATTGCAACACGGTGAAGTTGGTCGAAAGAGAAGTGCCCGGATTGATGAAGAGCGAATCCACGAAGCCACTGCAGAAGGAGTTGTCGCTAGCATGCAGATAGCTCTCCTTTTGTCCAGCGATTGTGACCAGATTGGGGGTATAACACTTGGTTTGGTTATTGGAAGCATCGAAGCGCGTCGGCTGATTGTTCGGACCTGTTTTACCATTGCTGTAGTCATAGCGTTCGTTGCAGTTGGGCATGGTTCCAACAAAGCTGTAGAGCGTGTTCGCGCAATAGGTCTGGATTACAGTGCACACGGAGGCACAAGGACGATAGAAGGGGAGAGGGTAGCTCTTGTTGACAGTCTCGTAGGGGTAGTAGTTGTAAGTTTGGGGGTCCGTCATGACGATGTTATTGTAGCATTTCAAGTAGATCTGAGCGCAGGTCAAGGCGACGATGCTCTGGCTGCAGGAGGAAGGCAGAGTCATCACCAAAGTGTTGTTCAGCGCAGTGCGCGCTTTCTTGGCGAAGTAAGCGGGAGACAATCCATTGGGGACGAAGTAGGAATAGGTGACCACACCCGAGCATGGATTGGTCTGTCGCTCAGCAGCGGTGCCAGCTAATTGGTAGCACTGGCCGGGACTCACAACGTCGACATCAAAGGAATCCAAATCGACACCCAGGGAAATCATTCCCTCTTCTCCTCTCGCCACGAAGAAGAGAGAGAGCAGAAGCAAACACAAAGTTGGCAATAATAACATGATATTTGGGCGGTAAAAGTTCAGGCGAATATTAATCAAATACGAGGAGCCGCGGCTGGATCTGATTGAGTTTTACTGTGAGGGGGAAGAAGAACAGAAAAGATTGGCTTCGCAGTGGAGAGGGAGAAGGCGAGCGAAGCAAGGGATGATGACAGCAGGATGCTGGTGACAGATGGCCGCGAGGGGGTAATTGCCGAGTGACGAGGTCGAGAGAAATGGCTCGGAGAGATCTTTTTGTCTTCTTGAGGCGTGGAAAGTTCAAGGCGAGTTCAAGGCGGCCTTCTCTCCGAACCTCTCCTAGGCCACCCAGGGAAGTGCGAAAAGTCAAGATTTAACTCGAGTAACAGTCTGGGACGAAATTTTCGCAGCCATTCGTTTGGCATCCACGTCATTAAAGTTCCGGTGTAACGGAACTATGCGATGACTCCGTTCGCCTCTTTCTGTTCTTGCATGTGGTCCCGACCAACGAATCTCAAGCGAGAGGGTCTCAAGCGACATCATCAGGGCAGAGATGTGCTGAGCACTGCATCAACGGGTTATTTGAGTGCATGGAATCCATGGGAATCCCCTTTATTGCACCAAGTCGCTCTGTGACGGAAATTTGAAAAACAATTGCATCCAATCATGCACTTAAAATGCGAAACCGATTTCTTTATACCCATTTCGCCGAAGATGAAACGAGAGAATGTACTATAACGAGATGCTAATTAAGAGCAGAAGTGAAGGTTAATCAAATTGCATATGTTACAGAGGCATGTAGAGTATGTACAGAGAGCTCATCAAATAGAGCAGAAGCAGGCCATATGAGCATCCATCACCAAAGTGGAGGCGGTTTAGTGTGCAGCGGCAATGCGAAGTTGGCGGCGTTTGGCGCGTTCGTCTCTGGCCAGGACACTCTCAGGCCGCGACGGGGCGCCTTCGGCAAGAAACCTGGCCATGGTCGCCCAGTAGCTCTGGCCATAGTTGACGATGATCTCCTCTCCCGGCTGGATGTCTTTGGAAGCCATAATGGAGAAGCACCCTCTACCTTCCCGGTGGAACCGCTTCGTGCCCAGATCGTAGCGAGCGTTCTGCTCGACAGAAGGGTCTTTGGGGTGGATAGAGTTGGCGTACATGCCGGGATTGCCATCTTCAAAGTCTCCCAGCAGCTTGAAGCCCTTGCCATACTCGAACTCCACAGTGTAGGTGGGGTCGACGTACTTGCAGTCCACGGCGTCGATGAGCCGCCCCGAATACAAGCAAATCAACTCATTCCTGGCAATGAACTCCTTCGCAAATAGACCATTCCCTGCTCCAGAAATCTTGGATGGCGCAACCACGACCTTCTCCTCCATTCCTCTCTCACAATCTCTCTCTTTCCCTTTGAATTGAAGTAATCGAATTCATTCATTCAAACGCACAACGGCCACTTTTGGAAATTTGGCGATTTGGAGAGTTGAAGAAAATGGTGCTTCGTTGTAAAAGGCTGAAAAGTGGAGAAATAACTCGCCATTACCGTGCAGCGGCACAGCCCGCACAGTAAAATAACTGTGAGGACTGTGCTATTCCTGCAGTTTATTGTGTTCTGGTTTAGCTTTGTGAAGGACTATGCGATAGAATAGTTGGAACGTTTGAAGAAATGTCGCGCAATGCCTGGAAAAGCTTCAGCGAGGAGCTGGTCTTCTGGCGGGCGTATTGTGAGGCGGAGCGAAGCAAATACACCGCGCAGCACGGCGAGAAGAATCGCTTCCTGCACTTCTGCGCGCGGGTCATCGATAGCCTTGGCTGGTCGCTCTCCTCAGGGCCGAATATTCCCGCTGAGAGAGAGAGGCAGGAGGAGGGCGGCAGGGAAGCGAAGTTCCGTCTGCACTTCCTGCAGCGCACGGCGGCCATGGTGATGATTTGCCTGCTGCTCAACCTCGCGCTCTTGCTCTGCCTCACTTTGGGCCCACTTGTTGGCCGCCAGACGCGCTCGTGGTTCGTCACGATGGCCTCGCGCAACTCGTTCTCCTGGTACTGCGCCACGTGGCTGGTGCTCTGCGTGCTCTGCCTGCTCTTCTACGTGCTGCTCTTCCTCGACAAGAAGCACATCGTGCTATCAGCTCTGACAGGAGGTCATGATATAACGCAGCTACTGCAGGCGCTGGGTCGCATGGCGCTGATGAGTCGCGTGTTGGTCCTCCTCGTGGAGGTCGTCGCCGTCGCCGCGCAGGGGCCGCAGGAGGGGCGATGCATCGACATCAACTTGCTGAGCCCCTCCGATCACGCCTTCTTCTTTATTTTGGGCAGGATGGTCATCGATATCGTTCAGATGAGTGTCGTCGCTCTGGTGCCCATTCCTCGTGTGCACGTCTTCTGGCTGTGCCTCATCGAAGGAGGCGCGCAGACCATCCGCTTGATGACTTGCAAGGACCATATCGGGGCGAGTGGAGAAGTACATGAGCTCCTTGGCGCTATTTCCATCCTCATCCTGCCCACTTACTGCGTGGTTATCGCCGTGCCGGCCTATGCCATCCAGCAGGCCGTGCAGGCCTCTTTCGAGCACCAGCTCAGCCTTCGCGAGGCCTCTGAGCGAACCAAACAGCTCGTCAATCTGTTTTGTAGCGATCTGAAAGTGCCTGTTCAGCAGACGTTGCAGTTGTTGAAGGACACATCGAGAGAGGGCGCGGAGGAAGAAGAAGAGGAGGAAATCGTGCGCAAGAACGACTTGCAGGTGTTGGAGGGCAGCTTGACGACCATTGCGTCTATCGTCGACCACGTTGTCTTCCTTATGCGCATTCAAGAGGGTCGCTTTGTCTACCGCTGCTCTGACCTCGTGGACGCGAACAGTCTCGCAGAGGAAAGCCTTCGCGTCTTGCAGCAGAGCCTCGACGAAGACCTCCTCCTCCTCCTGCATGGCGGATCCGTCTCTCAACTCTTCGAACTTGATCTTCCCTCATCGCACTTTTATTCGCATCGCCATTGCCTTCTGATTCTCCTGCTGTTCAGCTTGAAAGCTGCTTACATGCGCTGGCGCTATTGCGCTTCGAGCGGTGAGTGACCCCACCCTGTCCTTTGCTCTGTGATCTGCTGCAAACTGATCGTGTCTTTCTCCCTCATGTGGCGAGCAGATGCTGACCGGTCGAGATTGTCTCTCACTCTGAGCTTCGACCACGAGGCGGAGGAAAAGTCTTCGACGATCAGCAGCCTCTTGGTGGGCACCATTTGCGTCGTCGATGCTCCTCGCGCTCCTGATGCGACGCTTGTGATGGGCGCTTCCAAAGGCAGAGACGCTCTTTTCTCGGGAAGAAACCAGAACGCCGCCACAGAGAAGACCTTCGAGCACGAGTCCGAGAAAGAGGCTCGCTACCATTACCAGACCAGCCTCATGTTCTGCTCCCACTTGTTGCGCGCCTGCCATGGCGCATTTGCTCATCATGAGCAAGATGGAACGATCATCTTCAGTCTTCCTATCCGCAAGGCAGAGAAGGAAGGCGACCATCTGGGAGGCAGTTGGCATGGAAACGATCGAATCGATGGCGCGAACACCATCAACATCATCTCTCAGAAACTGGAAGGCATGGTGGCACAAACCTTGTGCTTGTATTCTCCAGACCCTTCTCTGATGGAATTGACTGCACAGGCTCTGCGCTGCGTGATCGACGAGGAGCATTACGACAGCATCCCGCTGTTCGAGCAGCTCAACATGGCGGACATGCATGTGCGCCAAGTGGTCTTTGTCACCTCCTTATCCAGCTGCATGGAGTTGCGCAGGAAGAGCTACCGAGGTCTCATTGTTTTGATGTCTGACCGCCTGGCTTACCTGGACGATCGAGACAAGATCTTCTACAGCTACGCGCTGTCCATCTCTCCGTCACCGCAACAATTGCAAGAGCTAGTCGTCTGGCTGAATGTCACAGTCCAGGAAATGCGGCAGGAAGAGGAGGAGCAGCAGGAGGATATGACCAAAAGCATGTACTCCAGCTTTCGCAATGGACCGCGAAGTGACGAGCGAAAGACGTCAAGAGACGGCACGCGGAGAGAGAGAGACGAGGAGGTCATGGATGTGAAGGTCTCCTTGCCTACCACGAGCAAAGGCCGCACATTGAAAGGCAATTCGTCTGAATGCACACCCTGCTGTTGGCTGCCGTGCATTCCGCAGTCAAGCGGGCTGAACTATTGGAGTTGGCGCATGCTCAACCCGTCTGGCGATGTCTTCCATCACACCAATCTCATCGACTTCTATGTATGCGTGGCTATTTTCGTGGAGTTCGCAGTGTATGCGGTGTATGGTTTCGACAACTTGACGAGTTTCGTGACCGTGCTGCCCAGCTTGATCTTCTTCGCCATGCGGAGGTTGGTGGTGGAGGACATCACGTCCCATTCCAAGGTCTTCTACTATGCCGTGCTCGTGACCAATTGCATCGTCTGCATCGCGCCATTCGCCTACAGCCTCACCTTCTACACGCTGATAACGCACCACCATCCGTTCAAGGCCGCGCCTCTGCCCAGTGGCGTGCACAACATGCGCGACTTCGTGCTGGCGACTTACGGCAGCCAAAATGCAGCAACAGGAGGGAGAGTGTTGATCAACTTCTTGTGGTCTTTCATGTTTGCGAAGGGTCACAGCGAGTTCCTCCTTTGGCCCTTCAGTCTTGTGGGTGCGTTCTCTCAAGTGGTCAGTCCGATCATCCTCATCGCCGCCATCTTCTCGACCTTCATGGGACGAGACATGTTCGTCTTCGTTCTCGTCTTCACCCTCTTGGGCCACGTCTATATCATCGCCTTGTTGGTGTGCACGGAGAATCTGCGGCGCCAAGAGTTTTTGGGGTTGAGACAAGTCTTTTTGTCGAGAGACTTCCTCGAGCGGTGCGTCTTCGCTTGTTGGAGAAACACTTTCTACCCGCTGGCCTCGCTCACTCAGATACAAGAGCGCATGCTGCAAGAGATGACAGTGCGAGCGCTTGTGAAGGAAGAAGAGCAGCAGGCAGTGGCGGTGCAGGAGACGGTGGTGGTCTTGGAAGACGAGGTGGTGCAGCGTATGGAAGAGTTGGTCCTCAGCGTCACGCTGTCCAAGGAGCTGCTCTACGAGATGCAAATGAGTCTGCGGTCCCTCGCTGCGACAGGTCCTCCGCGAGAAGGACAATACCTTCTCGTGCAGAAGATGGAAATCATTTTGTTGCGCCCGCTGGTGGAGCGAGTGATCTCTCTCTTCATAAAAGAGGACCTGGTCGACGAGGAGGGACTGCCCGACGACAGTAAGACTGCCATTCGCTTCCACATGCAGCTTCACCCCTCGCTGCTGCTCATTCGCTGCGAGAGGAACTTGCTGGAGGCCATGCTCTGCAATGTCTGTAGAGCTGCTGTCGATCGAGTGAAGGACAGCGTGAGAAAGGGCAAGCAGAGGTACTTGCAGCAGCTTTCGTTGAGCCATGGCATGCGCACGAGCGAAGGAGAAGAAGGCGGGCAGCTCGGCTGGCATCGAGAGCTCGTGCACGACATCCTCATTCGACTGGACCCTGAGCCTAACCAATCCTCCGTCAAGTTCAGCGACATTCATATGATGCAACTCTTCGTCTATGACACAGCTTTGGCGCTTCCGTCTTCTTCCTCCTCCTCCTCGCCTGTTGTTGTAGCTCATAGCCATCCTGGCAGTGTGAAGGAAGATTCCAATCTGTCTCAATCACAGCCTCAGCCTCAGCCAAGCTTCATGAAGGATATCTACGAGAGCTTCATGAAGCTGCACGGTGTGTCTCAAGCATGCTATCGGCTGGAGAGACTCGATCGTCGCGACTGCTTGTATCGCCATTGCCAACGCGTCGCTCTGCCCTACAAGCTCTGCCCCTCCACGCCCAAGGTGGCGGCGTTCTATCCTAACCTCGCCTCGCAACACCCAGTCGTCGTGCAGCCTTCGCATTCTTTCTATTACAATCGCTATCTGAAGGAGAAGCAGCAGATGGAAGGATTCATGCGATGGCGACGACCGAGCGGTCCGTCTTCCTCCTCGACTGCTGCAAGGCGTCCGACCAAGCCGAGGCAGAGGTTGACCATGCTCACCTACGAAGACTTCAAGAATGATCAAGCCAAACAACGAAAGCGGCGGTTGTTTCGCGAGCTGAATGACGCTTGCTCAAGCAGCGGGTGGAATTGCGAGTTTCTTTATCTTGAATTGGGGGCGATGCCCTCCCAAGCAGCTCTGCGCAGGTCATCGTGCATCATGGTTGACGAAGATCTCTCTACGGTCAATGGCTTCGCTGACCGTCCCAAGCAATACCTGCAGGAGTTGATACTCTATCTGCGCTGCCACGACTTCTGGGGCATTGTGGCCTTTGTTGGTGATCGTCCCTTGTCAACCAACACAGAGGCTACAGCTGCTGAGCACGATCCGCTGAAGCTGGACAATGTGCGGGTGCAGGTAGCGTGTGAAATAGCTGGCTTTAGTGCCAATGCTGGAGTGATGTCGCCTGACATCTGCTTCGTGCATCCTGTGGGCGAGGCGGAGCTACGCGATCTCGCCACGCTCAGTCGAATGCGTTTGTTGCGGCTGGCGTTGCCTTCGGTCAGCGGCGCGCCAATCACTTCCCTGGCCATGGCAAAGCTCGTCATGGGCAGTGCGCCGTCGTCCGCGGGCACTTCGCGGCAGGGCAGTCGCACCGGCTTGACTTCTTAATTCATACTTGCACAAGTACCATGATTACCATTAGACTGTTCATTGTTACAGTACCATCCTTTGCCCCTCTTGTCCCTTCTCTCCTGTCCTATGCTATACTATGCTATGCTATGCTGTCCTCTTCTCTCGGGTTAGCGTGATGGCGATGGCGATGGTGGCGGTCGCTCTTCTTTCCTTTCTTCTTCTTCCTCAAGTGCGCGAAGTCTCGCGTTATCGTTGTGGTCCATGTTGATGCAGCCTCTGTGTGTTCTTGTCGAGAGTGATCAGTTGATTTATTGTAGACTTTGTTGTTGTTTCATATCATCAGTGTACATTGTAAAGGAATTGTTGCTTTAGACTTTAATTCATTGTTACCAGCAGGCTTGACTGTGAGCCCAAGCGAGGATCTTCTCGGCCACGAGCGCGGCGTCTTCGTCCATGGGGCAGTGGCCGAGGTCTAGCAGGTCGACCTGCACGCCGCGCTGCGATGTCACGCGAGGAATCTGCGAGAAGGCCGCAGCTCTAGCCGTGGCGTTGTTGAGAGGATCGAGCACTCCTTGTGCCAGCAAAATAGGTCCCGTGTATTCATTGAATAAGAGATTCATCGTCTCCGGCGGAGGAAGCTTGCCTGAGAGAGAAACAACAGATAGTCAACATGAACAACAGTCATAGTGGTAGTCATAGTGTCGTTACCTCCTGCGGCAAGCAGTCCCGGTGCGCCAGGGTCATAGGAGTCGCGCAGAATGTTCAAATGCAAAGCGCTCTCCGCGACGCGCTGCGGATGTTTCGCGTAGAGCCACTCGCAAGTTTGTCTCACTCGCGTCTGCAGCGCGAGGAAGATGCCCGCGCCCACGGCGGACAAGAGCGCAGGAGAGAGGCCGCGGTACTCCGGGAAGAGATCGTCTTGCTCGCGTTGCGGGCTGACAGCCGCCGTGGAGGAGGAGGAGGAGGGAGTGACTACCTCTCCTGAGGGGTTGAAGAGCACCAAGCCAGCGCAGTCGATCCTCTCCCCAGAGGTCCTTCTCACCTCTTCTCTCGAGAGGAAGGCAGCAGCTGAGGACGCCGTGTAGCCTCCGATGGAGTTGCCCATGAAGACGAAGCGATTGGCCGCGAAATCGTCTGCGAGAAGTCGCACGGCGTCCACGACTTGATCGCGCCAGAGGTACTGGTTGAAGGAGAGCGGAGGCTTCTCCGACCAGCCGAAGCCCAGCGAGTCCAGCGCTGCCACTGCTTTGAATCGCCTGGAGGCTGCCAAGTGAGTGGCCAGCGCGCTGTACTGGTCCACACTGCCGCCAAAGCCGTGCACTAGCAGCGCCACGGGGCGATTGTCCTCCTCGCCACTGCCTCCGCCATCGCAGCGCATGAGGGCTAAGCGCTGCAGATATCCTCGCCAATACGAGAAGCTCACTCGCCATCCTTGCTCAGGCTTGACGGAGGAGGAGGAGGAGGAGGAGGAGGCGAGCAGTTGGTGCCAGTCCTTGCGCCGCGCTTCCTGCTCCAAGGGAGAGGGCGGGGACAGAGAGGAAAGTAAGGGTATCCGCCTCAGAAGAAGACTAAGAGAGTCGCGTGGCTGTTGGTGGTGGTGGAGGAGGAGGCGCTTCGATACCATTCCCTCGGCCACAAGCGGCGCGAGCAGTCCCGATAAGACTTCCCCGCGGAAGAAATGCTTCGGCGCGAGTCGTCTGAGTGCCTGGCGGTGGTCTGCCGTGGTGGCCTGCGCGGCGATGTAGGCGGCGCTCTCTCTGGCAGTGAAGACTCGCTCGCCCTGCAGCAGGTAGCGCTGCACAAGGTCTAGGGCGAGGTCTTCTCCGCTCAGCGCCTTCTTCTTCTCCTCAGAGGAGGAGGAGGAGGAGGAGGAGGAGGCATAGTGTGCGAGGCCGGGTAGTGCGGGCAGGTAGTGCACGCCGTCGTGGCTCAGGCGCGGGGCGGAAGGCATTCGCTCTGTGGGGTGGAAGTCGCGGTAGACCCACTCCCATGGCTCACTAGGAGGAGGAGGAGGAGGAGGAGGGAAGAGGCAGTCCGAGAGCGTCACTGCCGAGCAGTTCTTCTGGGCCAACACGGCGACAAGCGCGGCGGTCAACGAGGCCATCGGCTCGGCGGGAGAGGCCAGGAAGACCACCTCTGGAGAGGCGCCCACCTCCTGCTGGATGGCGTCCAGTAGCGCTCCCAGCGAAGACTGCGAGGCTTCTAGAAGCGCTCCGCCCGCTTGGCGCACTTTGCGAGCCAACGAGAGGCGCACCTCCGCAGAGACCGCCTCGCACGGCCACACCACTGGGATCACTCCTCCTCCTCCTCCTGCTCCAGTGTCTTCGAGGTAGTTCAAGCAGGGATGGTCGTGGATCCTCAGCCCTCCTGGAGAGAACAGAACCACAGACACACGCTGCTTGGACAGACTCGAGGACGAGCCAGCTGTTGAGAGAAGAGACAGGAAGAGCAGAGCGAAGGGTGATAACAAGAAGAGGAAGGGGAAGGGGAAGGCCCTCTGTCTCGACATCATCGTCTTCGTCATCACTCGATGAAATCTTCGTCATCTCCCCCATTCTGACAAGACAGATGGCATAGTCTTCATATTCTCTCACTGCACATCACTCTGCAAGCCGTCCTAGCTCAGTCGGTAGAGCGCAAGGCTCTTAACCTTGTGGTCGGGGGTTCGAGCCCCCCGGTCGGTGGATATCTTTTACTCTTTGCCTCCACAAACAAACACTAACATTTTATAGATACCCCCGGATAGATACAGAGTACGGTACTACTTTATCCAGTACTGCTGTTTAAGCCGTCCAGAGTGTTAGTATTGTTAGATATCACACCACTCACCTAAAGATGGTTTGAATTGGTTGTTGCTGGTTTAACAATAAACAATAGACTGTGTGCTAGGATGATCTAATTAGATTAGCGGCTGACAGGAACACAAAACTTGACCCGTCCGTCCCAAAGAGAAGACTACATCAATCACTAACTCAGCCGCTATTTTCACTTCAACTTTCTTCTTCGCACTTCATCTCAAATCTCTTCTCATGGGTTAGTAGTTCAACAGCAACATGTATAGGAAAAGGAGTTTCTTCTTTCTACCTACTGCATTAATAGACCGTGCTAAAGATGACATGAATAGCTTTCTCTGCCTTAGGCGAGCTCCACCACGATGGACTTGACGGCATGGTTGCGAACCTTGAGGGCGAGGTCGCCCACCAGGGAGGAGCCCTCCACCACTGCGGTCTGACCATTGACCAGCGTGACCGTGTAGCGCTGGACGGTGGTCTCCCAGGAATTAGCACGCGAAGGGTTGTGATAGGTCACGTTGACGCTGCCCAGGAAGGTGAAGGAGACTTGGTCATCATCGTCGAAGAGCCAGGTTGGCAGCACGGGCTGCAAGGTCAAGACCAAATCCTTGTCGTCCTCCTCCACTGAGAAAGGCTTCTGACCGGCGAACATGATGGCCCACATCGACAAGAACTCAGCCGTGGAGCCTGACAGACGAGCCGCGAAAGAGCTTCCGTGCATCTTCTTGTCTGGGAAGGCCGAGGAGACGACGAAGGAAGCTGCCTCAAGAGGAGAGCGACCGTAGACGCGATGGTCCATGAAAGGAACCAATCCAGTGGCGATCTCTTCAAAGAACTCTTCATACAAGCCGCCTCTCAAAAGCTCCAGATAGAACTGTTCAACCCAAGCAGTGCGTGTTGATAAGATGATAATGATGACGACAAAGTCATAATCTAAAGAGAGGCGAGGTGAGGCGCGGTACCTTGTAAGACATGTGCAGCCAGACGGATTGGTTTTCCAGCCAGCCAGGGCTGAAGGCCTTCATTCTGCCAATATCCTGTCCCATGGCAGCCAGAGACTCGCACAGAGTGAACATCTTCAAGGCGAGGTCGTAGAGAGGACTGCTCTTCACGGCCTGGAAGATCTTGCGGCGCTCCTCGAGGCTCGATACAATCTTCAGATGTCTCGTGGGGCCCTCCAAGAACAACGGCAAGGTTTTCTGAGTGAAGGACTTGGGGACGACCTTCAGTCCAGACGATCCATCCACAGGCACCATGACAAAGTTGGAGCAGTCGTAGTAGAAGTAGGTGGGAGACAGTCCGCTGGCTGTGGTCTTCAGAGCGTTGGCAATGCCCACAGACACCTTCTGGTCGATCTTGTCCAATAGCTGCACCAAATAGTCAGCCGAGATGCTCGCCTTGGTTCCCTGGAAGGTGGCGATGACACTCTGACGGTAAGCTTCTCTGGCTCCATTGGAAGCGTCCCAGAAGTTAAACTCTGCGGAGACAGACTTGTCTGAAGCCAAGTAAACGTTCAAGGCAGAGTCCAAGGCGGTCAAGAAGTCTCTGAACTCCACGGCCACGTTAACAGGACGGCCATAGCGAGCAAAGACGCCTCGCACGTAGCGAATGATGCGAAGCATCTCGTAGGTTTCAGGCATGCCGGAGCCCAAGATACCAGGCAAGCCATTCATCGCATCGTTCCAACCGGGCTTGCCGCCTTCCATTTCCACACCCATACCCATGGGATCCAAAGTGGAGAACTTGAGCACACCCAGCAACAGGAGCTTGGCGAGGGGGCTGACGCGGAAAACGGAATAATCACGCGCTCGTTGATAGAAGTTTCCAGCGCCGCTATCGGCGAGAAGGTTGGGGTCGGAATTGATCGCATTGATGGCATCGTTTCTCTCACGAGAATAGTCAGCATCACCAGGCATGGCAACAGCACTACAACAACAAGTCGTCGAGTGTTATGTCCAGCACTGTTATGTCAAGGGGCAGTGTATTGTATTTAGACTGTCTTACCTGTAGGATCTCACTAACGATCCGCCAGGCTTGCTGGGGTCCTGGACTAGGGTGTAGCGATTAATGCGGGCGCGCACAAAGGCAGGAGACATGAAGAAAGCGATGGAGTCGGGCTCGTAGAGGAAGGACTCCTCGGCATCAGGGAAGATAGCCAGGTAAGAGTCCAGCAGATCGAGGGTGTAAGTCCAGTGATCTGCCCAGTAGCCGTTCTGATTGAACTGACCTGCTCAAACACAAACACAAGCAGCAACATGTTAGAGAAACATCATAAGAAACCAACAGGGTAAAGTAGAGAAGAAGAATCACTGTACCAGCAAACTCCTGGGTGGAAACAGCGACAATGCGATTGATGACATCTTCTCTGCTCAAACCAAACTGAATGTTGGCGATCGCGAGGTCTCTGAAGAACTGCCCAGGACGGAAGGGGCGACCCAGCACTGCTCGGACAAAGTTGCGACTGCCCTCTCCAGCCAAGGGCTCGAGGATGGACAGCGAATCCAACAAACTCTCCAAGCGCTCAGTTGGCACTTTGAATAAAGTGCTCGCCACAGTAAGAGGATTGTAAGCATCTGCCTGGACGAAGGTCAAGAACATGCGAATGTTGAAGTCCTTGACGAAAGGACTGTGGAAGACATCAACGCGACGGTTCTGAGAGACGTCACGGAAGTTGCCCGGGCCCTGAGAAAACGTGGTCACGTCAATCTGGAAGTAGTTGTAGTCTCTCTCCAGGTCGCCGTGGATACGAGAATACACATGGAAGACCTTTTGCGCACGATTGGCGCCTTCAATAGGACTATCGCTGCCATTGCTGCCCAAAGGAATGGGCAGACCGCCTCGCAAGACGTTGTCGATGAAGTCTTGCTTGATGTACGCGTCGAAGATGGCGCTGCTGGTCTTGGTGGCCACGCGCTCAGACATATCTTCCACAAGGTCACGAGCTTGAGTGCGTTTGTCTGCCGCATAGGTGGGCTGGACCACTTGAGGCAGATAAGACGCCAGGTAGGTCTCCAAGCTCTCAGCATAGCCGTACACAGAAGTGATGGTGATGCTCTCTCCAGCTCTCAGAGAAAGACGAGGAGAAGCGGCGAAGGCGCAGGGAGTACGGGAAGTTGTACCTTGTGGACCTCTCGCGAGTCCCTGGGCAGAGGCGTCAGCTGCGAAGAAGTTGTCTGCATTCGTCAACGAGGTCTCCTGTCCGAAGACAACGGAAGGGTCCACGATGAAAGGAAGCAAAGGATGAGCAGCAGACTGTCCTTCTCCGTCAAGATAGGCCAAAGAGAAGTATCCGTCCTTGATGAGGCGCACTTGGGCTTGGTCGGCGGTGTCTTGGGAGATGTGGAAGAATGGCTGCGTCACAGAGTCTCCGTCAGTCTGGGCGTTGCCTACGTTATAGACATTCATCCAAGCCTCCATGGTGCGGCCCATAGCATCGATGTTGTAGTTGCCCAGACCGTTGGGAATGAGTTTGGCGAGGCCATCGAGCACTTCGATCTGCAGGTCTGAGGTGGGGTGGCTGTTGGTGAAGGTAGTCTTCCTCACCAGAGAAGGGAAGTTCTGGTTGGGAGCGGTGAAGTAGAGAACGTTAGTCTGCAAGAAGTTGGTGGTGTCCTTCTCCTCGATCTCCATCTCGTTGAGGCCGATCATCATGTTTCTCTCGATGGGCTGGGCGGAGGGGAAGAAAGGCTGGGAGATGAAGTCAACTCCCTCGCGAGAGCCTTTCACCAATGTGCGAAACCCTAGAACAGCACACATGCATACAGAGAGACAGAAAGAGATTATCGCATGGAGGCAGGTGGTCAGTCAGCGCACATCATGTGCATGTGCTACTATGTGCTGTGTGTGTGCTACGTGTGTGTGTGCAAAGTGTGCCGACCTGTGAAGGGAGTCTGCTGGTAGGCCTTCTCGGCCGTGACGAACTTGGCAATGGCTGAGTCCTTGTTTTGTCTTCCAAAAGAAGAGATTCCCTGCCCACGGTTGACGTAGAAGGCCCACATGGGCACTCCCCAGAGCCCTCCGAGGCCGTTGAGGAAGGAAGCCATGGGCTTGGCCTTGTCGAAGTCGCGGAGGATGAATCTCTGCTGGTCGTCGAACTCTCCACCTCCGCTAGTAGCCGAGAGCAGAGGATTCATCCGCCCAAGGGCAGAGGTCGAGTAGAGCGCCAGGCCAGAGAGCGCCAAGAAAAGCGTGGCGGCCACGAGCAACACGCCGCGGTTGGCCGACGACTTCGACAGATCGCCGCCGCCACCATCCAACTCCTTCTGGAAGTCATCAGACTTCTCCACGTCATTAATCTAAAAGAAAAGAAGAGACAGAAGGTCAGGTTGAACAATGCTTGAAGATGCAGTTCCTCCACTTTCCACAGCCAGCCGAATCAATCAGATCGCTCACCTCCTGGGCGACAGAAGGTACCTCCTGATAGCCGGACTTGAATCCGAGCATCTCCATCTTTTCCACGGGTGAACTACGAGATGGACCACGAAAATGAGCCGTCACCGAGTCAATGCAGCTTTGCTTCTTGCTTTGCCAGAGGGAGAATCACGAAGAGTTGATGTTCGTGGATCCGCATATTCGGCTTTTCGACTTTTCGTTTTCCGCCCATTTTCGTTCCTGCGCGGTAACCTAATAATAATCGTGTCTGACAAGAACAAGAAGAGAAAGGAAAATGATGAACGCACAGGGAATGATCAGGAGGAGGCTCCCCTGCTTGTCATTCACCAGTTGGTTCTGTGTCCCAGAACAAGGCATGAAGGACATGGACGTTCTCTGTCGCGCTTCTGCTTTCTTAGTGCCAGTACAGGTAAGGCTTTCCAATTCCTGCCCAGAAGGCCAAGAGGCGCTGATCGAGGAGGTGTGATGCTCTGTTAGACGAAAGCCAACTACAGGTACCATCTCCTCACTGTTTCTCATGCCGCCGCGCCCTGGAGGTGGCCCAAGCTCTACCCGGAGCCTTGGCTGCGCTTCGTGGACGAGCGCCACTGCATCTTCACCGCCGAGGCGCGCTTGAGTGACGGAAAGATGCTGACGCAACTCGAGCTATCTGACCATGTCTACCTTCACCCCACTCGGGACCTGGCTGTGGTCCATCTGGAGAGTGAGGAGGAAGTGATGCCTCTGTTGAAGCAGCTGGCAGTGGATGACTGGCACCTCCTGCCAGACCAACACTACCCTTTGACTCCAGAGCAGGTGAGGCGCTCTACTCGTCCTTCTTGCTTTGCGATTCTTTCTTCATTGACTATCTCTCGCTCCCTTCCTGTCCAGCAACTGTCCTTCTGTGGCCATGTGTTGGAGGATCAGCCCGGGGGCATGTTCAGCTCCTCCTCGGATGCATCCGCGGGAGACATTGACAAACTCATGGTCCCTGTTAAAGTGGATGGGAACATCGTGGGTCGAACTGCACATCAGGTCTTTGCTTCGACACAGAAAGTGCTGCAGCTGGGCATGTGCGGAGGGCCTGCCGCTGTTACCCTTCCAACCAAATCAGACGATCCCAGCGAGTTCCAAATGCCATATGTCGCTGGCCTGCTAGAAGGCATTGTTCCCGCTAACCATCCTGATGCTCGTTTGCGGAATCTCGCAGTCTTCGTGGAGAGTCCTGAGATCGCCAGCTTTCTGAAGGAAATTGAAGAAAATCGTGCCGAGCCTTTGCTTTTGGGTGAAGTGGGGAGAACGGCTGTCGGTGCAGACCAAGATCCTGACAAAATGGACTTGTCCAAGATATTCTAGGGATAGCAGCAGGTTGTTGGGCAGTTAGAGTAATTAGAGTAAATAATGATTGACCCGCTCTGCTCCGAGGCGACGAGTGGAATTTGCTTGATTGTTAACGTGTGTGGCAATTCGCTCATTGAGATGGCGGCGCTTAGCAGCAGATCAAACACATCTACTACACAAGTCAAGCGGTGTACACAGAATACCATCTCAACTACCTTCATCTTTGATCGCATACATATTAACAATTATACAATTGAAGAACCATGTATTGATGGATCTCCATCTCAACCCATCTGACTTCATATTTTGATCAGAATGCTGTCGCTGTGATCTATCGAAGCAGTCCTAAATTAGTAAATAGAGAAGATCAGCCCTTTAAAGTCAGGATGATGCCTCAGAGAAGCATCTGGCTGGGTCTCTGCCTCGAACTCTTTGCAATAGAAAAGAGAAGGAACGAATTCCTCAGCCGCTTGGCCCGCTGATTTGCCGGCCGAGGCGGAGAGATCGTAATCTGACATGGTCAGCACCGTGAGAGCAGTTTCCAGCCAATCAGGCCCCACGGCAGATTCGGGAAATGCTTGAAACTTGATCTTCTTTAGCAGAGGAAGGACGTTGGCCTTCTCGACTTCTGCACGACAACTGTCCTGGTGCAGGCGCTAATTGAACAAACAAACAAACAAACAAACAAACAAACAAACAAACAAACAAACAAACAAACAAACAAACAAACAAACAAACAACACAAACCGGAGACATTGAGGTCACAGCAAGAGATGACATGAAAACATGACGGAAGCTCACCAATAGTTCCGCAGGATTGGGCACGAGTGTGACTAAGACTTTGCCAACTTCCTGCAGCAAGTAGTGGTCGTTGACAGACTTGCAGACGTCCACCACGCGATTGAGTCCTCCACATACTTCATCAACAACCATCCAGGGATAACACATTGCTAATACTGTCAATTACTATCACGCCTTCACTGACTCACCGTAGAAAGCTTCGTGAGTGGAGGGATAGAGCAGCACGGAGGCGAGGGCTTGAGCAATGCGACTGGCCGTCCAATAGATCGCTTTGGCTTCTTTCTTCGTCTGCCGGCTTCCGCTGCCACCGCCGCTGCTTGCACCTCCCGCAGTGCTCCCTCCCATGCCTGTGCTACTCCCTCCTCCTCCTCCTCCGCAGAGAAGATGGAGGCGTGCAGAGAGAATGGCACATCCTTGTTTGGAAGCAATCCGAGACTGCAGCCAAGGCATGGAGGATATGATATCAATATCATGCTGTCTATATATAAAGGGTTATGATGCCATACCTTGTTGATGGTATTCTTAAAGGCGGAGGCGAGCAAGAAGTTTGCAGCCTCGGCCACGAGGAAAGGAGCTCTAACGACAACACATACAATACATACACCACGTACACCACATACAGCACAGCATACTAACGCATTTGCCAACCGAGTCAGGGGGTTAAGAGGAGGGAAGAACTCACTGGGCATGCTGCAAGATACGCAGAGATGTCTCGATAAGGCGCGGTATGTTGCCAATGTGTGTCTGGTTTGCTTCCCCCAGGCACATGTTCGCAAAGGCTGCAAGAACAGCGTGAGCGATTCTCTCGCCGTGCTGCCCGTCGATCATCCCCGCAACCCCTGCCCCTGCCCCTGCCCCTCCAGTAACATCAACACTCTCCAACACTGCCAAGAGTGTTTCGCCTGCTCCAATCAACAGTGCCCGCTGAGCAGGCAAGGTGTTTCCATAGACCATGTTGGCGATCACCCGCACGCATTGCAGGAGCAGTCCTTCCTTGTTAGTCTTCCGCAGCAAAGCCAATAGCGGTTTGAAGCCCTGCAGCTCCATAGCAAGTCTTCGACTGGCTTCAGAGTGGTGGTTGATGTTGATCAGTGCTAGCAGAGTATAGTACTGGACCTGCGCTATCTCGGTGGCAGTGGCGTGGGCAGCAGAGGGAAGGGACGGAGAGGAGGAGTTGGGATAGGAGACCAAGTCATAGAGGGCATGCATGCAACCAGATTGGCAAATCAGCGCCTTGTTGGTCTCGGCGAGAGCCAGCGATGCGAGCAGCTTGGCCGCCTGAGCCAACAGCGCCGGGCAGTCCAGCCGCAGCAAGAGCTTCAACAAGACGGGCAGCGCGTTCGCTGTGGCCACGATCTCCACCTTGAGCACCGGGAAGAAGGAGAGATGGCACAGTGCGAGAAGCGCGGGGCCGACCACGAGCGGTCTGTCCATGGAGGCGAAGTGCACCAATTGGCTGGCCAGCTTGGCCTGCAGCAGATAACTCGGAGAAACCTCCTCCACACACAGAGCGACGTTGAGGCAGTATCGACTAATGGCGAAGGTGATGGGGTCCAGCTGCTGCTCGCCGCTCTCCTGCTGCGCGGAGAGGAAGCGGTTGGTCCACTGCGAGAGGATGACCTTGCCCCGCAGCTCCTTGTTCACCAACACCTCGGCCAGGCTCAGCTCTGCCTCATAGTGCTGCACACTTTGGCGTACTTGGGCTCGAAGCACGTCTTCGCAGTGCACCAGCCGCGCCTCGATCTTCTCCAGCGCGTGGTTCACTTGCTTCTGCAGCCCGTCCACCATCGTCTTGAAGGACTTCTCGAACTTCTTGTAGAGAGAGCGCTGAAGCTCGCTGGATCCTTGATAAATATTGGGCTTGGAGGCTTCAGCATAGATTCCAGTCAACATAGTCTTTCTATTTTGGATACCATCCACTCAAATCAACTCGTAAGACAAAGAAACGGCACAGGACAGATAAACATGTTTATTAAATGAGAAACGCGTTCTTTCTTAGTTAACTTAAGAAGAATAGCTATTCAGCGGCATGTGGATTGAAGAGAAACGATGAACAAGTGGTTACTCCTCATCTTTGTAATATTCTGCCTCTGCTATCTCACTACATTTGCTCAGGAGGAGGTGGAGGAGGACCATGCTCTATCTCTGGGTGGAGAAGGAGGAGGAGGAGGAGGAGGAGATGGCGGGGAAGGGCAGGGCCGTGGGGGGAGGGGCCGAGGCAAGAGACTAGGAGGACGCAGACGAAAGAATGGCTTACGTGGTCGCAAGCAGAGTCCCGAGCGCTTGGCGTTGAAGGCCTGGGCGGAGTCTCTGCGCGAGGAGGACTACAGCTTCGACTACTGGAAGACTGCCTTCCATTCCTCCAGCGCCTCCGACTTCTTCCACGGCTACGCCAAAAAGATCTCCGAAGTCTTTCGTGAAGCAGGAGCGAAGGTCAACTTTGCCCTTGTTGGTCAGACCCCCTAGACTGTTGCGACTCTTCTCTGAGGCAGATGTGACTTACAACTCGCTTTTCTGGCTTTCCTGCTGTGTCTGCTGCTGTCCCTTGTGCAGGTGCTTGCGATGGCAATGGCGACAAGACGATCAAGAAGCTCTACATCCCCAACTCGCACTGGAGGGGCGTCTTCGTGGAGCCCATGTCTATCAACGTGCGGGACTTGATCAAGTTCCTGGCCGAGAAGAACATCGGCCATCGCAGTCTGGTCCTCCGCGGCGCCGCCACTTTGGAATGCGCTGAGCCCACCATCAAAGTGGAGCGCCCGCTGTACGAGGAGAAGAATGCTTCCATCCCGGTAGGTGATGACGGCGCTGGTGTCTGCTGGTGTCTGACCTCTCTCACTGTCTGTCTGTCACTGTCTGTCTGTCACTGTCTGTCTGTCACTGTCTGTCTGTCACTGTCTGTCTCTCTCTCTGACACACTCACACACTGCTCTGTCCTCACTGGCTGTTCAATGGAATAGCATTGGCTGCGACGACAGATCGGGTCTGTGCTACCTGCCCATCGCGACCATGCGAGAAGAGAATGGACGATAGAAGAAGTCCGCTGCCTCACAGCCAAAGACATCTTGACGGAGTGGAGTCTGGCCACCACCTCAGCCACGGGCACTGCCGCAGCGCAGACTGGATACTTCGCTGGCGAGTCTCCTAGCATCTCTCCTGAGCAGCAGAGACAAGCCAGCGAAGCGCTCCACACAGTCAAGTCAGACCTTTCCTTCTGCCTTGCGATGCTCTGATTAGTCTTACCTGTGTGTGTGTGTGTGTGTGTGTGTGTGTGTGTGTGTGTGGTATCACAGCAAGCTCCGCAGACCTCATATCTTGAAGATTGACGTGGAGGGACACGATTTCGAGGTGTTGATGAGCTTTTTCCGATGGGATACCCCCACACACGACCTTCCTCTCATCGTGGAGTTTGAAGCGAAGTCGATCGCCAAGAACTACCCCAAGGCCAGGGAGCGGTTAGAGTCTCTGTAAGTGACCACCTCGTGGGGACCTCTCCTTCTTGACTCTTGACAGTCTTTGCAGTGCTGCTGCTCACCATAATCTGTTGTTGACATGCAGAGGTTATGTGGTCTCTCCCTTCGGCCAGGACGGATTCGCTATTCTGCCCGCACAGAAGGTGTTGGAGTCCATCCAGTCGCTCGACCCAGCGCATGGCATTCCTGGCGACCTCGAGCCTGACGTGTGATCTAAGATCTAAGTTACTTAGACTACAGTAGACACTACAGGGCTGTACATACAGTAGCTGGAATAGACAATGGAGGTATGGTATGGTATGGAGTGGTGTGGGTGTTAGTGTTACAAGACAGTCATTAGACCTGCTCGGATAATAAGTCAGTTAGTCTTTCTCATAGTGAGCGAGTTAGTCACTCTGAGCCATGCACAGGAGGTGGTGGTGGTAGATTAGATGCTTTGGTGAGAGCTTTAAGTATGACTTGCCCTGCATGACATCTACCAAAGAGAAGATAGATGACAATAACAACAATGACGATGCCATGGCATCTCTAACTGACATCATCATCTTCATCTTCTTGTTAACTAATCTGTGCTATGCTTCTTCTTCCTCCTCTTACCACCACCCCGGGGCCTGCTCTTGCCTTCCTCATCTCCTTCTCCTTGCAGACTGCTTCCAGCCAATGCGTCGTCTTGACCTTGCTGTGACCGCTTGGCTTTCCGTCCACCTCTTAGTCGCGGAGAATCTTCCCCGCCCTCCTCCTGCCCTTCTGCTCGAGAAGAACGCTTACCGCCACCACCCCTCTTGCGCCACCGATCAGCTTTCAGCATGGCAAAGCCATCATTGGCCAAGTGAGAAACGACATAGCCTCTGTCCAAGAGCTGTTGCCTTAGCGCCGCTTCATTCTCTCGAAGGGACTTGGCCTCGAAGGAGATGAGCATGGGCAAGGAGGAGGCGGGGATGGAGTCGTCCAAGAAGGACTTGAGAACCTGATAGTCATGTCCTTCCACGTCCACCTTCAAGATGTGCGGCCTCACGAGGCGGCGACCGTTGCTCCAGGACTGCAAGATGGTCGCGCCCGTGTAGCACTTGACGAACTCGAAGGTCCACCCTGCCACACGAGAGATTAGCGCATAACGAGGAGATACTGCAGGATGTCTCTGAGTCACCTCCAGTGGCGGGGCGGTCCAGCTTGTCTCTGGGCACCACAGCGCCAATCTGTCTGCGCATCCAGTGAGGAAGACTCTTGTTGCGCTCTTCGAAGGTCGGCCTCTTCATCTTGATCTCTGCTTCCTCACCTAGTGATCCACATCGCAATTGAGATTGAGAGGGATGAGGTCAGGTCAGGTCAAGGTCATCAGACAGGGTGGGTTAGGGTCACATTGGTCAGTGGCTGCCCCGTGGATGAGGTGAGTGCGGTTGACCACTCCGTGCTCAGTCATGAAGGCCGTCAAGTCATCGAAGTTCATCTGGAAGGGTTCCACAAAGGCTCCTCTCCAGTGGCTGTGCTGGAGGAAGAGGTCGCGGATGGTCTTGTCGTTGGTGCCGTCACACGCCCCGACGAGGAGGAAGTTGACCTGCGCGCCCTCGGCCTCGAAGATGTCGGAGAGCTTCGCTGCGTAGTGCTCGAAGAAGTTCTGCGGCTGCTTCCACAGCGACTGCCACAGCGTGGCGTTGAAGTCGTTCTCCGTCAAGACCTCTGCCCACGCCCTTAGCGCGCGAAAGCCTCCGCCTCGTCTCTTCCCTCTGCGTGATCGACCTCCTTCCTCAGCCAAGACAGAAGCACAAGAGAGGAGAAGAAGCAACAAAGAAACCACCAGAATAGTCGTTGTCTTCATGTTAAGAACAATCAATCACTCTGTGCTACAAGGTACAAGCACTGCAGGATGTTGCTATTAAGTTAAGATAAGAAAAACAGTTTCTGTGTGTTTTCAGTGTTTTTGTGAAGTTAAAGCTGGGAGCCAGTCAGAGAGAGAGAGGCAGCAAGACAAAAGACAGACAAATGGTGACCAAGTCCAAGTCCATGGCCAAGGCCAAGAGCCTCCCTGACAGCAAGGCGGCACCACCTGCTAGCAAGAAAGACACTGGCAAGAAAGGTGCCAGCAAGCCAACTCAAGCCAAGCCAATCGATCAACGCGAGATCCGTCGCATTGTTCGACACGCTGCGAACGAAGAGGAGGATGACGATGAGGACGATGAGGATGACGATGAGGATGAGGAGGAGGAGGATGAGGATGAGGAAGAAGAGGACAATGACTTCGAGCAGCAGTCTTCTTCTTCTGAAGACGACAGCGCTGAGAACGAAGAAGACCAGGACGATGACAATGAGGATGATGATGAGGACGATGATGATGAGAAGGACGAAGAGCGCCGCCTCAAGTCTCTCGAGCAAGCAGCTCGCAAGTGGCAAGGCGCTACGCAGGCCACCACCTCCTCCTCCTCCCAGCAACAACAGCAGCTGCAACAGCAACAACAACAGGCAGTGGCAAAGTACTTGCATGTGGACGATCTCTCCTCCGATGACGAAGAGGCAGGAAACACCATCGGACGCGTCCCTTTGCACTGGTACGATGCCTACGACCACATCGGATACACTCTGGATGGACAAAAGCTCGTGAAGCGTAAGGGACCCGATCGCATGGACCTCGCCATCGACTATCACAGCCAGGGAGCAGCTGCTGCGGCCAAGAAAGTCTACGACATGTACAATGACCGCGAAGTGGTTCTCTCCGAGAGAGACTTGGAGATCATTCGTCGCATACAAAACAATGCATTCGCTCATCCAGAATTCGAGGCCTACTCGGACTATGTGGACTACTTCACGAGCGAGAAGGAGGTCATGCCTCTGCAGGCGTTGCCCTTGCGCAAGTCTTCTTTCCAGCCTTCTCGCTGGGAGATGTTGCGTGTGAAGCAGATCATGGCGGCCATGAAGAACGGCACCTACCAGACCTACCAGGAGCGACTGGCTGCGAAGAAGAAGGAGAGGGAAGGGAAGAAAGAAGGCGAAGGGACCTACCTCATGTGGCCTGAGAACGATCACGAGGAGGAGAACGAGTCTCGTCGCTTGCGCTATCACCTCCCAGCGCCTAAGATGCCCCTCCCAGGCCATGCTGAGTCATACAATCCCCCCGAGGAATACCTCTTCGACGACGAGGAGACGAAGGCTTGGCAGGAAGCTGACCCTGAGGATCGCAAGATCTCTGTCCTTCCTCATCGCTACGACTCTTTGCGTCATGTGCCAGCCTATCACAACCTCGTGAAAGAGCGCTACGAGCGCTGCCTCGACCTCTACCTCTGCCCGCGTCGTCTCAAGAAGAGGCTGAACATCGACCCCGCCTCTTTGCTGCCCAAGCTTCCCTCCCCGCAGAGCTTGAAGCCTTTCCCCAACGCGTTGGCTTTGCAGTTTTTGGGCCATCAGAAGGCTGTGCGCTGCTTGGCCATCTCTCCCGATGGACAGTACTTGGCCTCCGGCGACGAGGTTGGAAGAGTTAAACTCTGGGAAGTCGCCACTGCCTTCTGTCGGAACACTTGGCAGTTCAATGGAGCGATCACGGCGGTGGCATGGAATCCGCTCTTCAACCACGGCCTCTTGGCTGTGGCGGTGGAAAAGCGTGTCGTGCTCATCACAACTGGAACGACAGACAAAGATGGCTGTGAGCTGACCGAGGGATTGTTGGCGGCGGTGTTGGATAAGGCAGGAGGAGGTGGAGGCGGTGATCAGGACGATGACGATGATGATGTTAAGAGAGGAGGTATCGCAGAGTCAGACGAGGAGAGCGACGGTAATGCCGAAGAGGGCGAAGACGATGATGAGAGTGAAGGAGGGAAGGCGTCTAGCAAGAGCAAGACTGCCTCTTTACAATGGCACATTCACCCGAAGGAGGCCTCTACCTTCATCATCGCAAAGGATTGCTATGTTGGACCCAGGGCTGACCTGGTCTTCACTCAGCCAGTCGTCCGCATCGCATGGCACCACAAGGGCGACTATCTCGTCACTGTAACCACTCCTTCCTCCTCTGCTTCTTCTGCCTCAGCTATTGCGGTCCATCAGATCAGCAAGGCCAAGTCTCAATACCCTTTCTCCAAGTCACCGGGCAGAGTGCAAACTGTCGTCTTCCATCCCTCTCTCCCTTGCCTCATCGTCGTTACCCAGCAGCACATCAAGATCTTTCATCTCGTCCAGCAGAAGCTCATCAAGAAGCTGCAGAGTAACTGCAAGTGGCTGTCTTCTGTGGACGTGCACAGTAGCGGGGATCACATCTTGGCAGGCAGCTACGATCGCCGTGTGGTGTGGTTCGATTTGGACCTCTCTTCCACGCCCTACAAGACTTTGAAGTTTCACGAGAAGGCTGTGAGATCAGTAACCTTCCACAGGTAAGTCTTATCCTGTCCCTGCATTGTGTTAAATGACTGTCTGATCTGATCTGGTTTGATCTGCTGCACAGGAAATACCCTCTCTTTGCCTCATGTTCAGACGATGGATCTGTGCATGTCTTCCATGGAATGGTCTACAACGATCTAATGCGCAACCCTCTCCTTGTCCCTCTCAAAGTGCTGAAGGAACACGGAGTGCGAGGAGAGTTGGGGGTGACTTCCATTGCCTTCCATCCTCGTCAGCCTTGGCTCTTCTCTGCAGGAGCTGATGGCGTTATCAACCTCTACCAAGACATTTAGCCTTATGATATGATGATAGATATTCGCTGCTGTAGGTCAACTAGTTGTTAGCATAGTGAGATAACAATGTACAATGTACTGTATGACTTGACTTGCCCCGACTTTGCGCAAATCCGGCGCAAATGGCGCGCCATTCATCCCATCCTCCACATTCTTCTCCACCTCGTCTGCTGTGACTGTGACTGTGACTGGACTGACTGCTTGTCTCTTGAGTGGTTCAGTTCTGTTCCACTTCCAGGTTTCCATCTCTGCTAACCTTGAGTCCTCCCTCACCATCAACCACTGGATTGACATCTTGCCTAACTATTAAAGAAGTGAGCAAGCTATGCCAGAAGGAGGGTCGTCGGAAACCTTGCCATTGCTTCTTCATGTGGACCCCTCCGTCGCCATCGAGGTAGGGTGTGCAAAAGCCAGCAGACCTGCCACCTCCTCCACCAACACCACCCGTAGTCTCCCTCTCCCGCTTGAGATTGAACGATATCAGTCTCTAGAAGAGCAGCTGGTGACGCCCTGGACACACGCCTTGGAAGAACACTCCCTGCCAGAGTTCCACGCAGTGGTGCAAGTGCCCCAGGGAGACCCACCCCCCACCTGGTGGGCTCGTCTCTGTGCCTATGTCGGTCCCGGGGCAATGATCGCAGTTGGCTATATGGACCCTGGCAACTGGAGCACAGACATTGCGGGAGGGTCAGCCTTCGGCTATGACCTCTTGAGTGTGGTGCTGATGTCCTCCTTCATAGGCATGTTCTTGCAGTACCTCGCTCTTAAGACAGGTAGGTGGTTGCAAGGGCTCTGACTCATCATCGTGCTGGGTGCTCTAGTTGACAGTGGCTGGGTGCTTGTGTTGGTCTGCAGGGCTGGCCACAGGGCGAGACCTCGCTCAGATTTGCCGCGATTCCTACCCTCCTTATGTCGTGACTGCGCTGTGGATCTCCATGGAGATCGCCATCTGTGCCACAGGTATGATAACCGTCACCATCACTAGCACTGCTTGACTACTTGACTAAGAGGCTGATGGTTGTTCTTTGATTGGCAGACATCGCGGAGGTGTTAGGCTCGGCCATCGCGTTGAAGTTATTGTTTGGATTACCTATCTTCTGGGGCGTGTGTTTGACTGCCTTCGATGTCCTTCTCGTCCTCTTCCTCAACACCGGAGCCTTCCGAGTCATGGAGCTGCTCGTCGTGATGTTGATCGCAGTCATTTCCTTCTGCTTCCTAGGCCAGGTGATCATCTCCCAGCCTGACATGTGGGCTGTTATGAAGGGCTTGGTACCTCAGACAGCTCTAGTGACCGACAGTGCTCGACTATTTGTTTCGATTGGTATCCTGGGCGCCACCATCATGCCCCACAATTTGTTTTTGCATTCCTCCATCGTGCTCACGCGAAATGTCGCTTCGCATCAGATCAAAGAAGCCATTTCCTTTGGAACCTTAGACAGTAATCTTAGTTTATCCTTAGCTTTCCTGGTGAACGCGGCTATTCTTATTGTCTCGGCCGCGACTTTCCATTCTCATTCCCATCCTGAAGTGGCAACGTTGGAAGATGCCTATCACCTCATGGACCCCATCCTCAAGTCATCCTTCGCTTCCGTCTTATTCGCTGTTGCGCTATTGGCTTCGGGACAAAACTCCACCCTCACGGGCACATTGACTGGGCAGATAGTGATGGAGGGCTTCATGACGTGGAAGATGCACCCCACGCTTCGTCGACTCGTCACTCGAGGCATTGCCATCTTCCCCGCCCTCCTCGCCACTGCCTTCTACGGCGATGACTACACCAACAGTCTGCTCTTGCTCAGCCAGGTCGTGTTGGCCTTCACACTGCCCTTTGCAGTCGTTCCGTTGATCCACATCAGCTCTAGCAAGCAGTACATGGGTGCACACGTCAACTCTGCGGTTACTACCATCTGTGCGATAGTGGTGGCTGTGGTGGTGCTGGGTCTGAATTGTACATTGATTTTCATGCCCACTAGCACTGCGTGAGGTTTATTGGCAGGATCATTGTCATTGGCATTGTCATTGTGTGACGACTTGCAGGTCCAACTGAAACAGATATTCGTGTAAATAGTAAATTATGCATAATAATGGTTTACCTCCCAGGCATTAGACAGGAGGGTAGTGGATAAGGTCTGAGGGATTAGGACGGGGCTGAATAACACGAGAGGGAAGAGGATCAAATTACTAAATGCACCATTACTCGAAGTAATTAGCAACATCTTAATTTTACTCTCTCATCACCCTCTTAAGTTAAAATTAGCCTTTAAGTTAACAGCTAAGTTAAGTTAACAGTCCCGCACCGTTTTCCTCGCTTTCCACTTTTCACTTTTCATTTTTCATTTTTCACTTTCACTTTCCCCCTGTCAGCAGTCCCGGAGTCAGCAGAATGAGTTCATGGGGGGAGCAGTTCCGAGTTGGTGACCAAAGCGAAGAGAGAAGGAAGAAGTTCTTCGAGAAGGGTCGAGCCTGCTGCCCGCTCTGCTCCTCCTCCTCCATCTCCTCTACCGTCCACGTCGCGGGCTGTCGCCACAATGGCGATGGCTATGGCACGGAAGTCTTCCTCTGCCAGCACTGCTCCTGGACGACGAGCTTCTACTACGACGAGGCCGGGGAGAGCTACTACTACGAGATGGCTGAGAGACCCCCAGCAACCTCCTCCTCCTCCTCCACGAGGTGTTGCCGAAGTCTGACTGAGGAAGAGAGAGAGAAGTTCAGCAAGTTGAAGAGATTAGCGCCCAGAGAGCACGTGGAGAGGATGATGACCATCCTGGGCATCTTCCCGCAAGAAATCTCTTCCTTGCTGGATTGACCTCCTCATACCCTCTCGCCTGACCAAGAATGACTGACTGACTCACTAACTCACTCAAGTCATCACTCGCTAGTGATCTGCTCACTTTCAAACCACCCCACCTCCCGTCAAGTCATGTTGTCATCTCATCATGTCTTACTGTCATCAAGGCAGCCCAGCGAGTGAAAACTATGACTTGATGAGGTGGGGTGGGGTGGGTTGTAAGTCAGCAGCTGCAAGTCATCACTAAACTAGATAGTCTAGTTGGTGCTAAGAGAGGAACATCCCTGCAATTACTAACGGTGTTAGACCGTTTAACTCTCACACTACAGCAGTATACCATGTAGTTAATTTACTGAATTGGCCTATGGTCATTACTCGCTAGGGTCATTGTATTGTTGATTGCCTTGTGAGGGGATGAAAGATGATTGTTGACTATGGAACAGAAAGAAGAAGAAGAACAAGAAGAACAAGAAGAAGTCTAGACAAATCGTCCCTGTGGACTGCGATCAGTCTGGGGAGAGCTGATCTCCAGTTGACGCTGTAGACTCTGTAGATGCACGATCACCTTCTTCTCGAGCTTGGCGTAGGTGTTGCGGATGTCTTGCAGCTCCTGGTCGCGTGTGGCGTTCTCGACCTGCAGCTCCTTCTCCAGACGCTGGGCCTCTCCCTCCAGCCGCTCGGCTCGACTCTTTGCTTGCAGGCGGAAGGCTTCAGCCTCTACGATCTGCTTGTGCAAGGCCTCCATGTTCTCCTGCGAGTCCGTGGCTCGCTGTGTGGCTTGTCTGCGCAGGGAGGAGATCTTCTCCTCGAACCTCGCGATGCCGCGGGACTGTTGTTGACTGTTCTGCCGCAACTCACTGAGCGCTGCTTGAAGAGACGAGAGTTGCTGCTTGTGTCCATCCAAGTCAGAGATCATGTTCTTCTGTCTCTCCACCTCGTTGCGCACCTCGTTGATGGCCTCCAGCGCGCTGTTGACTTCTCCCTGCGCCTGGTCGATGTTCGCCAGCCAGGCCGTCAGTTCGCGCACTTTCTTCTCCGCTGCCTTTGTATCTCGCTGTTCATGCTGGAGGCTCTGACCGATCTCCAGGATCTGTCTGCGGAACTTCTCTGGGCTGGTCACGATCTGCGAGGACAGCCGGCTGTGCACGGAGCGCAGGTCATCTCGCTCCTCCTCCGCACGCGCCACCTGCTCTTTCAGAGCTAAGTATTCATCCTGCAGCGCGCTCAGCTCGTTCTCATAGCTGGTCTGCTGGGTCTGCAGAGAGCTGATGGAGGCCTCGAGGTCGGCGCAGTCGTCCTCCAGAGAGACGATGGCCTGCTCCTCCTGCTGCGTCTGCTGCCGCAAGAGAGACAGACGACTGTTCAACTGGTCATTCTTCTCGCGCACGGCCTGGACGTTGTTGATCAAGTCCTCGCGCGAGACGTTGAGCTCGTTGAGCAGCAGCAGGCGCTCCTCGCGGAACTTGGCGAAGTTCATGATGCCCGACAGCTGCCGATTGAGTCTCTTGGCGTCAGGAGCCATGAGGTCTCGCAGGGAGAAGTCGGAGATGTCGCAGATCTCCATCATCTTCATGATGGACCGCAGGCTGTTCAGCTTGGCGATGGAGTCTTCGTGCAGCTCGGGGTAGTGGATGGCCTGCAGCCCTGCGAAGGCGGGCTGGCTCAGATCATCCGCAGTGATGCCCAGACAGATCTGCGCGAGGTACTCGAGCAGCGCCTTGATGGTGTCCTTGTGCTCCTCGGGGTGGAGCAGCTGCTCTTTGCTGACCTGGCAGCCCAGCTCCGCCAGACAACTCAAGATGTCTGACGTGGTCATCTTCGGGAAGCCATACACGGCTCCTTCCGGCATTCGCAGCTGTCTGCCGCTGTTGTCATTGGCGGAGGAGTAGAAGGTTGTCATAGTAGACGATGTTTGTTTTCAAACCCCAGCCAGCGGCAGAAGACACCAACGGAAGAAGAAGAAACTGTTTTTATTATAAGAAGAACGCTGCGTGGGAGAGTGAGTGGACATTAACTTGACTCTTCTTTGCTCTTTCAAAGTAAAGATTAATATCTATTATTGGCGATGAGTGTTGACGATGAGTGATGGATTGCCCTTCTAGAGGCAAAGCTGCAGGAGAAGGAAGTAGCACTGCTGCAACAACGAGAAGGAGATGTACTGGGTGGCTACTTGATCGTGGTTTGCCACAGCGTGGCGAATTTATCGTTTCATCCAGCCAAATACCAATGTACCTTGACGACCAACCTTTCGGGAAAGAAGTGAAAAGAGTTGACGATGCAGCATTCCATGAAGGTTATCGAATTTGCCGAGACAGTCTTCATCCATTTGGAGACTGATCTCGGCAGTTGGTCTCACGATTCTGACGTGCAAAGCTTCTGCACAACCGTTCTTGAGGACATTGCCGAGTTATGGAAATATATTCTTGCAATGTTCCCGATGCACTTTACGATCCCATGCTCAGTGTCAGACCCTTCTAGGATGATGCATTTGAACCCTTCCTCATCCTTAGTCTATCATACTAGTAGTACAAGCTACATTGAAGCAATGATTTTTGTGGGTTTCTTTATTACGTTATCGTTGTACTTTGTCTTTACTTTACGTTAACGCGACACGCAGCGAGCCACGGACTCGCACGAGAACATGGAGACCTTGCACAAGCAGATCGTGGGGGCTGAAGCCTTCCGCCTGAAGAAGGTGATCGTTCATCTACAGAGTCTACAACGTCAACTGGAGATCAGCTCTCCCCAGACTGATCGCAGTCCACAGGGACGATTTGTCTAGACAGACGGGAACTGCAGTAGTAGTAAGCACAAGATCTTTTGTTTCGGATGAAGAAATGATATATTCGTTCCGATGTTTTTTCGTGATTCTCTCTCTCTCTCCGTTCTTATTGCACAACATTGATTAGTATATTCACGTTTCTTTTGTTTATTGATTACTCCGAAATGATCGTTTTAAATTATCAGCAGTTCGTCGTATTTAATCATACAAGTATTACATTATTAAATATATTCAACAACAAACTAAACATCAGTATAGCCTATTTCTTGGTTCGTTTTCTACTTGTTTTGACTACAACGCTGCTTTCCTTTCCTTCCTTCCCTTCACATTCCTCTTTACTTTTCTTTGGAATTTCCTCCGTGATGATGTCTTGTTTACGCTTTTTGCCCGCGGACGGTGCAGATGCCCCCGCCATGTCATCAGCGTGCAACTCCATGCGAGTCTTCCACTGAGAGAACGGCTTCATCATATCGCTGTTGTTCATCTTGAAATTATCAAAATTACCATTCGATAGTGTATAGATCAGATTAGTGGTTGTCCTGGTAGACTTATTCTTATTCAGAGCCTTTAATATTTCAAGAGTCTTGGCCACGGATGGATGACTATGCGCGATCGTGTCTTGAAATAGGTGCCCATTTATGACTGCGTCCACGAAGGGGAAGTTGCTCACTGTAGGCAAACCATAATCACCTTCCCTTAGGAGCTTGATATCATCCACGGTGCGGATGCGAACCACCCGATTGATCGGTAGACACAAAAGTTTAGCTGCTTGGGCGTGTAGACTCCAAATCTTGAAGCCAGGCTCCTTTTTCAGATAAGTAAGTCGAAACTGGTGTGCATCATGCTCATGGACAAAACCCGCACCAGATGGACCAATAGCGTCCCGCAGCCTTGATAGTGCATCCATCTTCGTGGTATCACAAATATGTCCTGCCAAGTGTCGCATAAATTTGCTGGCTGGAAAGTCATGCCAGCCGTTTGGGTCTTCTTCGCAGGGAGTCCAGTGAATAATAACACTCCTACTAATTGTACTAGGGTCGACTTCACCAGTCATCTTTATCCCTTCGTTCGGATTTTGTAATTTCCTGGCCAGCGCCTTTGCCGTGTTTACCCAGGTCGACTCAGGTACATTTGCCACCTCGTAGCCACCAAAGAAAGAATTCATCTCAGCTTGCACAACATCATATATATCCTTGGGATATCGTTTGTTTTCTTTGTTTGCGGATCGCAAATTTCGCAAATTGCCTCCGAAGACATCATAGATAAAGTTCTTGTCCACCTGTGAGGAGAGCGGATAATATGTATTAGCTGAGCTCATGCATTCAAATACTGACGAATATACTTACCAAGTCACGTGAACCATCACAATCACTCTCCACAAACTCATCATAGCTAAACCCAGGAAAATATAGTATATTTTCCTCCTTTTGCGTATCCATGAGTTTTCGGACATCCAGTACATTCTCGTTGTTTATACTGGACACATGGAGGTATTGGATATTGAATAAAGGTTCACTATCGGCAATGGTATCCGTGATCAAGAAGTCTGGCATAATTTCTGATGGTGGAGGAGACTGTACAACTCCCTTCCCTTGATCATCAACGTGGAGAAAATACTTCTTAGCAGGACTACCAATGACAAAGGTGGGGATTTTTTTATGGTTTTGGACTGCAAGGCGAACCTTTTCATACATGAAATAAAAAATGAACAAGGATTTGCCAATCCCTGGAGTTCCTTCGACTATGGCCATTCGCTTCCCTTCTAATTCAAGCAACGCCTGCTTGTAGCATTTTCTAACATAAAGCTCGTTGACATCCTTGGTCCATCCCCAGCAAGTTTCACCTTCATCTTTGAACTTCAATTTGTTGAGTGTCACGTTTACAGAGCCAGGCCTGCACACTGCAACCCAATAGTCATAGATGGGGTTACCCTTCCCAACACAACCAGCACCTGTTCAGCACGAGTTGGGAAAGAACAATACACCGTGTACAAGATTGGAGTGATTTTATTAGCAATGGTCGATATCAAAGAATGAAATCGCTAACCTGGTTGGGGAGCAGGAGCAGATGATACGATATGATTCGTGATTGCCACGATTTCGGGTCCAGTAAGAACACCCGTAGTCAGCAACAAGTTCCAGCCCATCTGATTATTCAGGAGAGGAATTTGGTAGCCTGCATCACGGATTTTGGACTTGATGGCTTCAATTTCTTCACTGCTCATAATTTCACTTCAAAGGGCTGTCACAGCTAGAAGCGAATTGAATTCGAGGTCGAGAGAAACGTGTGCCAAAACTAGAGTGGCTGGCCCATGGCATGCCCGCATCCTTTGCCATGGTTTAAGTCCACATTTTGCATTTATAAGTAACATCTCACTGTGAAAAACCGGACTCTTAAAATCGACTTTTAGTTTGACCCGTTTCTTGTTGAGAATGATTCCGGTCGAAATGGAAGCTTAGAAAAGTCTACTTTATGAGTTATAACTATCAAATAGCTGGTTCTAACTCTCAGGGCAGACTCCTTTTTTGTTTTCCATCTCATCCCATGTCATCACATCTCATCCCATCTCATCTCATCTCATCCCATCATACAGTAGATGAAGGAATAAAATAGAATGCCCATGTCTTGGACCTCATATAATGAGGAAGGTGTCTTTTGGTCCGAGTATGTGAAGATAGAGGAAAATAAAATGTCTTGGATATGGTGGGCTTTACTGTCTCTACCACACGATTCTTCGTCCTCTTGCAAACCTTGCTCTATGTCTTCACGCCCTTATATTCCGATGGTGGAGGGGATCAATGCATGGATGTCTATGTCCTAGACCCATCAGACCGTTCTTTCCGCATGGTGATAGTGGGCATTGTATTGGAAGCCTTGCAAGTGTTGTTCCTCTCTCTGATGCCTTTCCATCGATCCCACATCTTTCGACTAGCGAATGTGGAATGCATTAGCCAGGTGATCCGGTATATGACATGCTATGCTCGGTTGGGATTGCACGAGGAGAACTCGTCACTGTTAGGCGGATATTCACTTGCGATTGTTGTCTTTTACCTCACGACGATACTCATCCCTGCCTTCTGCTTCGAGATGACCTTTTACTCTTCTTATCAGCATCTGTTGGCACTGCAGAAGACGTCCCAACAAAAGCACGAGTTGATTCACATTTTATGCAAGGATTTGAAACTACCCGTGCAGCATGGGAAGCAGATTCTGGAAGAAGCACGACAAGTGTTGTTGTCGATAAAGCTGTCAGAGAAAGAAGCGGGAACTAAAGCAGGAGGAGAATCAGGGGGAGAAGAGGAGGATAGTCGACTCCCCGCCTTGTCGAGTCTCATGGAAGGCAAGATGAACACGATCACGACCATTGTAGATCACCTGCTATTCATGCTCAGTGTCAGACCCTTCTAGGATGATGCATTTGAACCCTTCCTCATCCTTAGTCTATCATACTAGTAGTACAAGCTACATTGAAGCAATGATTTTTGTGGGTTTCTTTATTACGTTATCGTTGTACTTTGTCTTTACTTTACGTTAACGCGACACGCAGCGAGCCACGGACTCGCACGAGAACATGGAGACCTTGCACAAGCAGATCGTGGGGGCTGAAGCCTTCCGCCTGAAGAAGGTGATCGTTCATCTACAGAGTCTACAACGTCAACTGGAGATCAGCTCTCCCCAGACTGATCGCAGTCCACAGGGACGATTTGTCTAGACAGACGGGAACTGCAGTAGTAGTAAGCACAAGATCTTTTGTTTCGGATGAAGAAATGATATATTCGTTCCGATGTTTTTTCGTGATTCTCTCTCTCTCTCCGTTCTTATTGCACAACATTGATTAGTATATTCACGTTTCTTTTGTTTATTGATTACTCCGAAATGATCGTTTTAAATTATCAGCAGTTCGTCGTATTTAATCATACAAGTATTACATTATTAAATATATTCAACAACAAACTAAACATCAGTATAGCCTATTTCTTGGTTCGTTTTCTACTTGTTTTGACTACAACGCTGCTTTCCTTTCCTTCCTTCCCTTCACATTCCTCTTTACTTTTCTTTGGAATTTCCTCCGTGATGATGTCTTGTTTACGCTTTTTGCCCGCGGACGGTGCAGATGCCCCCGCCATGTCATCAGCGTGCAACTCCATGCGAGTCTTCCACTGAGAGAACGGCTTCATCATATCGCTGTTGTTCATCTTGAAATTATCAAAATTACCATTCGATAGTGTATAGATCAGATTAGTGGTTGTCCTGGTAGACTTATTCTTATTCAGAGCCTTTAATATTTCAAGAGTCTTGGCCACGGATGGATGACTATGCGCGATCGTGTCTTGAAATAGGTGCCCATTTATGACTGCGTCCACGAAGGGGAAGTTGCTCACTGTAGGCAAACCATAATCACCTTCCCTTAGGAGCTTGATATCATCCACGGTGCGGATGCGAACCACCCGATTGATCGGTAGACACAAAAGTTTAGCTGCTTGGGCGTGTAGACTCCAAATCTTGAAGCCAGGCTCCTTTTTCAGATAAGTAAGTCGAAACTGGTGTGCATCATGCTCATGGACAAAACCCGCACCAGATGGACCAATAGCGTCCCGCAGCCTTGATAGTGCATCCATCTTCGTGGTATCACAAATATGTCCTGCCAAGTGTCGCATAAATTTGCTGGCTGGAAAGTCATGCCAGCCGTTTGGGTCTTCTTCGCAGGGAGTCCAGTGAATAATAACACTCCTACTAATTGTACTAGGGTCGACTTCACCAGTCATCTTTATCCCTTCGTTCGGATTTTGTAATTTCCTGGCCAGCGCCTTTGCCGTGTTTACCCAGGTCGACTCAGGTACATTTGCCACCTCGTAGCCACCAAAGAAAGAATTCATCTCAGCTTGCACAACATCATATATATCCTTGGGATATCGTTTGTTTTCTTTGTTTGCGGATCGCAAATTTCGCAAATTGCCTCCGAAGACATCATAGATAAAGTTCTTGTCCACCTGTGAGGAGAGCGGATAATATGTATTAGCTGAGCTCATGCATTCAAATACTGACGAATATACTTACCAAGTCACGTGAACCATCACAATCACTCTCCACAAACTCATCATAGCTAAACCCAGGAAAATATAGTATATTTTCCTCCTTTTGCGTATCCATGAGTTTTCGGACATCCAGTACATTCTCGTTGTTTATACTGGACACATGGAGGTATTGGATATTGAATAAAGGTTCACTATCGGCAATGGTATCCGTGATCAAGAAGTCTGGCATAATTTCTGATGGTGGAGGAGACTGTACAACTCCCTTCCCTTGATCATCAACGTGGAGAAAATACTTCTTAGCAGGACTACCAATGACAAAGGTGGGGATTTTTTTATGGTTTTGGACTGCAAGGCGAACCTTTTCATACATGAAATAAAAAATGAACAAGGATTTGCCAATCCCTGGAGTTCCTTCGACTATGGCCATTCGCTTCCCTTCTAATTCAAGCAACGCCTGCTTGTAGCATTTTCTAACATAAAGCTCGTTGACATCCTTGGTCCATCCCCAGCAAGTTTCACCTTCATCTTTGAACTTCAATTTGTTGAGTGTCACGTTTACAGAGCCAGGCCTGCACACTGCAACCCAATAGTCATAGATGGGGTTACCCTTCCCAACACAACCAGCACCTGTTCAGCACGAGTTGGGAAAGAACAATACATCGTGTACAAGAATACAAGAAGAGAAAAAGTAATCAGCTGGGGGGAGGGTTGTACAGCAGAAGGACAAATCATCCACACCTATAGCAAATAAAATCAATCCTTACCTCTAGTCTGTGTGGAAATTCCCTCCAAAAAAGGAACGGCAGGAGCTTTGTTGACACCAGCCAATAATAATTCACAATCACAATCGGCGGGAACTTCTTCTGGCTTTCCAACTACAAGAGATATTGGGATTACAAGTCTTTTCTGCTATTTAAATCGACATTCAATACGTCCACATCAATAATAATAATTTGAAAACAGTAAACTTGAAATAACATGAAAAATGGCAAGATGTGGAGGAATTTCCACTTTTGCATTTTGTTGATATGAATCATTTTACTCACCTCGGCAAGAATACCAACAATATCATCAGTAATTCTAAAAGTACTTTTCAATAAAGATATAAATTCTTCTACTTTCGCTGGGATTGCGAAGGTAAAAGTTTGGCCATTGTGACAAAATCGACGTTGATAGGTGGTGATCATCTTTTATTTATAAGATGACCTCTTTGCAGAGAGAGAGAGAGAGCAATAGGACTGATAATAGAAGAGATAGTAGCACAGTCGCAGGGATTGAATCAGTCGCAGTGAAAACACTTCTTCCTAAATTGATTGATCCAAGGAAGTAAAGAATATTTTCAATGATGGATGACAAGGATGGGAAACTATCTAAGAGAGAAATAGTCCAAGTCAAAGAGAGAGAGATAGAGAGAGATAGAGAGAGATAGAGAGAGATAGGGCAAGCTGTTGGGTGGGGCAGAATCGCCATGCCCACTCTGGGCTGGCACCCTGGAATTAGAAAAGTCTACTTTATGAGTTATAACTATCAAATAGCTGGTTCTAACTCTCAGGGCAGACTCCGCGGTCTTGTGCGGTTTTTTGTTTTCCATCTCATCCCATGTCATCACATCTCATCCCATGTCATCACATCACATCTCATCTCATCATACAGTAGATGAAGGAATAAAATAGAATGCCCATGTCTTGGACCTCATATAATGAGGAAGGTGTCTTTTGGTCCGAGTATGTAAAGATAGAGGAAAATAAAGTAGTTCCTCGTAAGCTCAAGGAGATCTTTTCTTCTTTTCTTCATTACTTCCTTCGCACGACTGGGAAGAAAGAGCGAAAAGATGAAAAACAATTTCGTTATTACTTTATCTATCGCACCTTGCCAGTCTCTATCTTTGCCATCTGTTTCAATATCATAGAACTGCTTGCCTTCTTTGGTCGTATAAGTCGTCATATGCAACTGATGAACCCGCGGTCTGTAGTGCCATGGAGAGCACATTTCGCTGTCTGGATAGCCCTGAATTTGCTCTGTCTGTTCTTTTATCTATTGTTATTTGCCATGGATAAGGTCACTTGTATGGGCTATGATGTTCTTGATGTCTTGGATATGGTGGGCTTTACTGTCTCTACCACACGATTCTTCGTCCTCTTGCAAACCTTGCTCTATGTCTTCACGCCCTTATATTCCGATGGTGGAGGGGATCAATGCATGGATGTCTATGTCCTAGACCCATCAGACCGTTCTTTCCGCATGGTGATAGTGGGCATTGTATTGGAAGCCTTGCAAGTGTTGTTCCTCTCTCTGATGCCTTTCCATCGATCCCACATCTTTCGACTAGCGAATGTGGAATGCATTAGCCAGGTGATCCGGTATATGACATGCTATGCTCGGTTGGGATTGCACGAGGAGAACTCGTCACTGTTAGGCGGATATTCACTTGCGATTGTTGTCTTTTACCTCACGACGATACTCATCCCTGCCTTCTGCTTCGAGATGACCTTTTACTCTTCTTATCAGCATCTGTTGGCACTGCAGAAGACGTCCCAACAAAAGCACGAGTTGATTCACATTTTATGCAAGGATTTGAAACTACCCGTGCAGCATGGGAAGCAGATTCTGGAAGAAGCACGACAAGTGTTGTTGTCGATAAAGCTGTCAGAGAAAGAAGCGGGAACTAAAGCAGGAGGAGAATCAGGGGGAGAAGAGGAGGATAGTCGACTCCCCGCCTTGTCGAGTCTCATGGAAGGCAAGATGAACACGATCACGACCATTGTAGATCACCTGCTATTCATCATGAAGATGCATGAAGGGAGGTTTCAGTATCATGAAGAAGATGTGTTGCATTTCTCGACGATGTTGGATCATGTTTTGATGACGTTGTCGCATACATTGGGAGGGAACAATGCCTTCATGAGCATGAGTTCTGCCGCAGGTTCAGGTGCGGCCACAGCCACAGGTGCTTCGTCTGGAAGTACACGTACCCCCCGAGCAACCCGAAGGATACTGAATGATTTCTTCGACGTGGCGGCTCTTCCAGCATCGGGTAGAATCTTTGGTAACCAGGCCTGTCTCTCGATCTTCTTTTTCTACTGTCTGAATGCTGCATTGATTCGTGAGATTCACTATCGATCGACGAAGAGGAAGGAGGAAATAGACCACAAGATCACGCTGTCTTTGTCTCTTCGGAGAGCAAAGGAACGGTTGACGTTGCAGGGGATAGTTCATCCTGTCTTACCTCCTCCAGCTCCTTCGTACACACTGGAGCCCGTGGATGAGCCTGTAGTGTCTGGAAGAGGAGGAAAAGAAGGTGTGGGGGGAGGAGGCAGTGGCCGTGAGAGGAGAAGCTTTCCTGCTCGTCCATCTTCTTCTTCCTCCACTTTGTTGAGAGAGGAGGAGCGAGAGTGTCTGGAGGATCGTCGACGAATGGACCAGCACTTGCGATTGCTGTCCCCTAGCGATCTTTTATATCACTACCAGACCTCGTTGATGTTCTGTCGCATGATCACACGATCGTGTGGCGGCAGCTTCGAACACCAGGAGGAGACTGGGACGATGCACTTTACGTTCCCATGCTCAGTGTCAGACCCTTCTACGAATATTGGCGGTGATGCAACCCGAAGGGATACGACTGGTAGCGGTGGAGAAGCGAGAGGAGGTGTTAATGGAGAAGAGGTGGGAGTGGGCAGTGAAAGAGGGGCGGCGTTGCATCGAACGCCATCGCGTGACTGCCTTCATCCCAATGTAGTGGATGAGCTTTGTATTTACTCTCGTGAGACGGTTCTTTCGAATCTCACGAGTCAACATGTGCTGTCCATGCTGTCTCCTCTTTCTGATGCCATGTCATCGACTTCTTCGAGTGCCTCTTCGGCTGTCACCTCCACCATGCTCCCTGTTCCTGTCTTTTCTCAGCTAAACATGGCCGATATGCAAATGCATTCAATAGTAATGGTGACGTCCATTTCTGCATGTGTGGAACTACGCAAGAAAGGTTATGTGGGGATCATTGTCTTGCTATCTGATCGACTTGCCTATCTGGATGATAGCGACCCTTTATCCATCTATGACTATGTGCTGTCCATCTCATCCCTCTCGGTGACAGAGCGCAGCAAGTTGATCCAATTCTTGAATGCGAAGGTTGCAGACTCTGTTGCAACAAATGCTCGAAGAACAATCTTCTACAGTAGTCGAGCATTGGAGAAGATGCGACAAGAAGAGTCTTCTTCGTCTTCTTCAGGACAGTATTCGAACGATAAAGAGGATGAGAGTGGGATCACCTATGACTCGATCGGAGGTGTTGATAGGATAGGTGTTAAAGACAGTCACCAACATCATCACAATAGTCTGTGGGATAAGTACCAACCTCGTTGGGCGATCTTGCCTGTAATACCAAGTGCAAGCTTATTGAATTATGCTCGATGGAGGTATTTGAACCCTTCCTCTTCTGTGGTCCATCATACAAGCTACATCGAAGCAATGGTGGTTGTGGGTTTCTCTATTGCGCTAACGTTGTACTTTGTATTTAGCACTTCTCGGTTGAATGCCCTACTAGGGTCTATTCCAGTGTGGTTGTTGGTGGTTATTCGACGCGTTCCGATGAATCAGATGACCAAGTGGGGGAGGGGCTTGTTGGTCACTATTCGTATTGTAAGTATCTACTTCATCATAGCTGTCTGGATACAGTTCTTGATCTTCTTCGCAAGGGGTGATTCTGATGGCGATGGGATTGTTATGAAACGCTATCGAGTCGACCAGCAAAATAAGCAATCCTTTCTTGAGCAGGAATTCTTGTTCACTAGAGGCAGACAGTTAATCTTTACTGTGGCAGCTAGTGTTACCTTATCGAGGTATTATGCTGATCTATTATTTTGGCCATATAACATAGTGGTTTGTGTTGGCCAGATGCTGTTTGCGTTCACAATTCTACAACGCATCTTGAAGCAAGTCTTTCCCACGCTGATTGTAAGATTCATTTCGGTGGCCTGTTTCCTTGGAGCTGTGTTTGTGATCGGCATATCCATCTATTCAGAGCGGCTAAGAAGAAAGGAGTTCTTGGCATTGAGGGAGTACATTTTGTCGAAGGACTTTTTGGAGAGAGCAATCACTATTGGATGGAAAGACTGTTTGGCTCCCTTGACTTCTTTGACAGCGATCCAAGAGGCGTTATTGTCAGCAACAACCAAGGAGACCATCGAGTCAGAGAAGAGAGAGGGGAGAAGGTCTTGGAGCTATCCATACCCTCACGAGAAGAAGGTGGCAGCGGGACAAGCGTTGGTGGAGAAGATGGAGAAGTTCTGCTTCAATATCACCATCTCGAAGGAACTGTTGTATGCTATGCAGATCAGCCTGTACTTGCAGTCCTCGGCGAGCGAAGGCATTCGCAATAATGGTAGCCGCAGTAAAGGTGGCGGCAGCCGAAACGGTAGAGAGCAGGTGGGACGCGATGTGTGGGGAGGGTTTGGTGGTAGCAGTCGAAGTATTTCGAGTGGAGGGAGTAGTGCAGAGAGTGGTGGCGGTCGAGGGAGAAGGGAGTGGCGATGGAGTGAGAAGCTTCAGGTGCACTTCATGCAACCGTTGCTAGGACATGTAGCTGCTCTCTTCTTGGAGCCTCCCTACTCCTCTGCTTCTTATCCCCACCATCATTCCCGCACCGAACCCATGATCCACTTCTATCTGAGCATTCACCCCAGTTTAATGATCGTGAAGTGTGATGAAGCGTTAGTGGAGGCATTGCTGTCAAATGCTTGCCGCTATGCCGTCAACCGCATTCGCAGCCATCCTTCTTCTTCCACCTCTGCCACGAACGCAGGTTCAGGCAGAGGATTGAGGAGGCGCAAGAGGTTTCAGAGAGGTGGTCGTGGAGAGAATGGAGGAGCGGTGGGAGAGTTAGGCGAGGTGAGGTACGAGGTGTTGATCTCCCTCACTCCTCTTCCCTCGTCCATGCAGCCCAAGAACCATCCCGACAGACTGGAACTGATGCTTCTGTCAGTGTATGACACTGCATTGCAAGGGATCGACTTCGAGAGAAATGGATCGTCAAGCTCTTTCGCTGCCAATGCCTCACTAACCTTCATGCAAGCATTGTATGAGCCTTTCCTGTCTCAAGAAGACTTGTTAGGCAGCTCGTTGACGGCAACGACCACCTCGTCTTCCACCACTCCGTTCACGCATCTGATGCAGGGGTTAGATGATGAAGACGGAGGATCAGGAGGGGGCAGTCGGTACAGTGGCTGCCAGCAGATCCTCCTCCCTTATCAATCGTGCGACATGCATGAGAATCTGCTTGGTGAAGGACGATGCCTGGCAAGGCAACGCATTGATTTGGTGGATCGACCTCATGCACAGTACCATCGCCTGTATTCCTCGTCTTGGCTGTACCCTCCCCTTCTGGACCCTCTGGATCGCTTTCGATTAGAACCTAGATGGTCTCAAGCTGCTCGTAAGATGGTGATTCTGACATTATCAGGAGGAGGGGAGGAGAATCTGTCGAGAGGAGAGAGGAGGTTCCAGAAGAGAGGCAAAGAATGTTTTTGGGATGTTCGCTATCATCGACTTCCCCCACAAGGCTTCCCTCCCTCCTCGATTGTGACGAGTGCTGACTGCATTCTGATCGGAGACGACCTGTTCGAGCGTTATGTCTTCCACGGACCGCGCAGGTTTCTTGAAGACCTCATCCTGAGTCTTCGCCTGCAGAGGTTTTACAATGTGTTGGGTCTGATCTTGCCAATGGACTACGACATCAACCATCCTGCCACACAAGGCTGGCTATCACCTGCTCCTCTACCTGGTCATGGTGAGCGATGGAGTGTGGGGTATAGTCAAATGCAAGAAGAGGGAGAAGCAGGCGGGGGAAGCATAATGCTCAATAGTGTGGACATAGTCTACGCTACCTCTTCTTCTACTTCTACTTCTTCTTCGAATGTGGCTAGCTTGTCGATATCGAAGGTGGCTTTAGTCAAGCTTCGCGAGACAGTGGATAGTCGCTTGATCTCCTTGGCGTTACCTTCCTCCTCCTTGTCCTCCTCCATCATGTAGACTCGACCTCAATCATCGTGAAGAAGTGAGGGTCTGCAGTGTCATATTGTATTATATTGTAATAGTTGTATTATATTGTTTGTGTTGTGTATCATAGTTGTTATGATTATGATTTGACACGCGGTAGTTTTATCTCATACAACAAGTACCATTGTATGATTAGCTATCACATGAGAGGATTGGCTGGTTTAGTAGTAGTTAGTTGCTTCTGTTGCATTTTTCATCCGCTAGCTGCAATATATACTATATATAATATATACACGCTTCTCTTTGGTTTGGTTATTGTTATCCCATTGGTATTGCTATTGTTGTTGTTATTGTTGTTAGGACAGACTGTTATGCAATTCTGTGGTTTGTTTATCAGTGCTGTCGTGTTTTCATCTTGTCGTGTAGCTACAGTAGCTCTAGTGTTAGTGTTAGTGTCAGTCTAGTTGTAGAATCATGGCGTTGTCTTGTAGACTAGCCTCTCCCTCTTTCCTTCTCTATTCTCTAGACTATTGGCTTTGCTTTGCTAGTGGCATCTGCTAATGTTATTGTTGTGGTAGATCAAGTTGATCATCAATAGAGTATCTACAGTGTGGGCATTTCATTTCATTGATAACTCCATAAGACAAATAAATTTAGATTGTCAACCATGACTGTGTGTAAGAAAGACAGGATATATAACACAGTCATAACTGTACTGTACTGTACTGTACTGTACTGTACTGTACAGTGTTAGTTAGTCTGGACAATTACAACTAGTCACTAGTCTAGTCACTACTAGTCTAGTCAACACCACCTTGTACTAACAATGAGGGAGATCTTCCATCTTAAACGACCACCTTGTCTAACCACAGCAGTCATTCTCCTGAAGTCCTTCCCATGCTGTAGTTCAATATGAAGATTGGATCTTGTGGTGGAGAGAGAAGTTGGAAATGTTCTTCTGAGAGAGGAGGTGATAGAAGGGAGTGTTATTATTGCGTGGGAAGTAATTGTTATTTGCGCGGGCCTGCTCTGTGAGTGGCTGCAGTCCGTCAGTCACAGTCTGTCACAGTCTCTGCCGTGCTGCACATCGCTTGGCATGAGAAGGAAAAGGAAATCGCTGCCTCGAAACACCCCCAAGATTGGAGATCATCAATGTTCTTGCACTACCAGGACCTCTCTGCTTAGCGGTCCCACCCTGTGGGAGATGACCTGGGGAAGTCATTATTGAATACCCTTCCCTTCGTGGTCATTCCTCTTCTTCTGTCTGCTACACTTCACCACTACAACAACAACATGTTGGCTTCTTCTTCTTCTGCTGCTGCTCGTCGTTTGCGTCTTCTTCCTTTGAGACAACAATTCTCTTCTTCTGCCTCTGCCTCTGCCTCTACAAGCAATCTTGTGGAACGCCCGCAATTCAAAGAACGCTATGATAACTTTATTGGAGGACGCTTTGTCCCTCCCGCTAATCGTCAATACTTTGACAACGTCTCTCCTATTGATGGCAAGCCTTTCACTCAAGCTGCCCGCTCTGATCATCGCGACATTGACGCTGCCTTGGATGCTGCCCATGAGGCATTCAAATCGTGGAGCAAAACCTCTCCAGCCTATCGTTCTAACATCCTCTTACAGATCGCTGATGTCTTGGAGAAGAATCTCGATCTTTTAGCACGTGTGGAGACTGTTGATAATGGCAAACCTATTCGTGAAACACGAGCTGCTGATTTGCCTTTAGTGGTCGACCATTTCCGCTACTTCGCTGGCGTGATTCGTGCTGAGGAAGGCTCTTTGGCTGAATTGGATGAGCACACCTTGTCGTTGTGTATCCATGAGCCATTGGGTGTGGTGGGACAGATCATTCCCTGGAACTTCCCTCTCCTCATGGCTGCCTGGAAATGCGCTCCTGCTATTGCAGCTGGCAATTGTGTTGTCTTGAAGCCTGCTGAGCAGACTCCTACTTCCATCATGGTGATGATGGAGTTGATTGGTCACTTGCTTCCTCCTGGTGTGCTCAACGTGGTCACTGGCATGGGCCTTGAGGCTGGCAAGCCTCTCTCTGAATCTCCTCGTGTGGCCAAGGTCGCCTTCACTGGCGAGACCACCACAGGTTCTATTATCATGAAGGCTGCTGCTAACAATCTCATTCCTGTCACTATGGAGCTTGGTGGCAAGTCTCCCATGATCTTCTTCCCTTCTGTCATGGACCACGATGACGCCTTCTTGGACAAGGCTGTGGAAGGTGGTGTCTTATTTGCCTTGAACCAAGGCGAGGTCTGCACTTGTCCTTCTCGTTACTTAGTCCATGAGAGCATCTTTGATAAGTTCATGGAACGTGTGGTGGAGCGCACGAAGAAGATCCAAGTGGGCCATCCTTTGGATCCTAACACTATGATGGGTGCCCAGGTCTCCACCGAACAGCTGCACAAGATCAAGGGTTACATGGAAATTGGTCGTGATGAAGGTGCTCAGTTGCTCTGTGGTGGTAACATCAACAAGTTGGACTCTGGCTTGGAAGGAGGTTATTATGCTCAACCCACCATCTTCAAGGGACACAACAAGATGCGCATCTTCCAGGAGGAGATCTTTGGTCCTGTGGCTAGTGTGGCTACTTTCAAGACCACCGAGGAAGCAATTGCTATTGCCAATGATACCATCTTTGGTTTAGGTGCTGGTGTGTGGACTCGTGATGCACACGAGCTCTATCAGGTTCCTCGTGCTATTCAATCTGGTCGTGTTTGGGTGAACTGCTATCACATGTACCCTGCCCATGCCCCTTTTGGTGGCTACAAGAAGTCTGGCTTTGGTCGTGAGACTCACAAGATGATGTTAGATCATTATCGTCAAGTAAAGAACTTGCTCATCTCGTATGACAAGAACAAGTTGGGATTCTTCTAAACTGCCCAACCAGCTCAGCTCATATTTTGATTTGTATTGATTGACAAGGACAGTGACCACTTCTAATTATTATAGTCGATATCATATCATATCATTCTATTTCATCATGTTGATGCTACATTCATTCATTCGTTTTTGATTTTGTTACTACAAGAGGAGAATGAATGTTGTTTGTCGAATGGTGTGGAATAGTCTAGTGTGGATATGATGACTTGTTGTTAGTTGGTGTTCATGTTGTTGTTAATGGATATATTGTGTAGACAGACTAACGTCATCATATTAGAGGCTTCTCTCTTCTGTGGTAGATGATGATCTACATGCATTATACTAACAAAACATTCTATTTTTAATCTTAACACAAAACTATAACTGAACACAGTGACTTCTATTATATTATACTATACTATACTGTAGTATACTAACTAGTCTATTATACTGTAGTCAAGTAGTAATAAACAGAACTAACCTCGATCACCACCTAACAACAACTATAACTATAACTATTACTAATAGAAGTGCTGACGAGCAAGGAAGATGAATACTATCGATACGGTAGTATTTGATAGCAGCAGTACAGTAGACTACTTTACTTGTATTTGATGGACTAGCTGTACAGTACCTGTAGTTGTAGTCCAAAATAGCGTTGAGGAAGTGACAGAGAGTCAGCTGGAGTAGTCCAGTGGAGACACAGTCTAGTGCTGTGTGTGTGTGTGTGTGTGTGTGTGTGTGTGCGTGCGTGTGTGTGTTACCCAATCCTAATTTAATTTATGCTGTGCATGACTATTGTTATCATTATTATCTTATTATTATCTACAGCTATCACAACCATCACTACCTCTGCTATAACTACTATAACTACTATAACTACTATAACTGTTCTTGTTATACTTTAGTCTTGTTCTTGTTATAGTAGTTGTCATAGTAGTTATTGTTATAGTTATAGTTGTTGTTATGGTAGTGATAGTAGTTGTTATTATGGTTATACTACAAGTATGATAGTAGTAGTTATTATTGTTATTATGGTTGTAGTAGTTATTGTTATAGTAGTGATAGTAGTTATTGTTCTTCATAAGCTTGTCTGATGAGGTCTAACTCCAATCTCACTTCTTCAGGTAAGACTATCTCACTGTTACTACCATTACTACCATTGTCACTACCACCATTACTACCATAGTAGTTGTTACCATAGTAGTTGTTGTTGTTGTTGTTGTTTGGTGTAATGGCGATGGTCTGGCAGAGTTTTCGGAAAGTCGCGGGATTGACTGCCGGCTGCAGATATCGCAAGAGATGTAGATCTCGCAGTCGACTCACCGCCTCCTCCTCCAACCCACCACTACCACTGCCACCACTACCTTCTCTACCTTGTCTACTAGCATGGGTAGAGGTAGAGGAAGAGGTAGTGACTCTTCGCAGTACTTTGGCGAGGTAACGCGAGGCGATGCGGTCAGTCGCTTTGCCGCCGTGGACCAACTCGTTGGGAGTGGGGAAGGCATGGGCGATGAGAGGTAGTTGCTGCTGCTGCACTGCTACCCCCTTCTTGGAGGAGGAGGAGGAGGAGGAGGAGATGAGGAGAGGTAGTGGCACAGCGAAGAGGTCGACGTCTACCGAAGAAGTCTCTCGATTGCCCAGCAAGACTGCAGAGGTCAAGGTGACCATCTGCCTAGCATCACCTACCTCCTCCTCCTCCTCCTGCTGCTGCTTCTTCTTCTTCCCTCCTCCTCCTCCTGCTCCTCTCGCGTGGTAGCTCTTCTTCTTCTTTGTACTGCTACCACTGGGAGGGTAGTGGGTAGTGGCCTGAGTCAGAGAGAGGAGGCCTTGTTGGTGCAGTTGTAGCGCCTGCTGGCTGAGCTGGAAGACCTCCAGAGAGATGCTTCCCTCCCCTCCTCCTCCTCCTGCTACCTGCTGGGTAGTCAGAGAGGTAGTGAGGTGCTGCAAGCCCTTCTTCTTCTTCTTGGTCGAAGAGGTAGTGGATAAGGTAGTGGTCGAGGTAGTGACACTGTAGTAGTAGCAGGAGGAGGAGGAGGAGGAGGGTAAGAGGTAGTAGCACAGGGGAAAGGGGGACTGCCTTAACTTACCTGAAGGCGAGGGTGTGGTTGGGTAGCAGGTAGTCTCTCACTTGCAGAGCGCTGAAGAGGCTGTAGGCGTTCCATACCGCCCACCCCTCCTCCTCCTCCTCCTCCTGCTGCTGCCGTCGAGGTAGTCCCAGGCAGACCCCCACGATCTTCAAGCCAAGGTCTGCACAGAGTGTCTGCAGACTAGCAGCCTCGGCAGAGAGAGGAGCCAAGGCCTCGGGGGAGAGGGTAGCAGGCAGAGGTCCGGTAGTCACCTCATAGAGAGCTAGAGCCTGCACCTCCTCGGAGGTGGTGTCCGAGGTAGTGGAGGTAGTGGTGGTGGTTCCAACAACGAAGGCCAGGCCTCCTCGACTGGCTAGTCGCTGCAGGAGTCGCTCTACCGAGGGGGTGACGAGGACTGCTACCCTTCCGTCGACCTTCTCTCTCTTCAGCCTCACCATCTGCTCCCTCTGCCTCGCGATGTCAGCGAACGAGAAGGTCTTCTTCTGCTTCTTCTTCACTTGACGGGTAGTAGTAGTAGTAGTAGTGGTGGTGGAGGAGGAGGAGGTGGTAGCAGGAGGAGGAGGAGGAGGGGCGGAGAGGGTAATCCAGTCGCCATCCTGCAGCTGGTAGTCACTCAGTAGACGACCACCAGTGCTAGTGGCAGAGGCACCCCCGAGGGAGTGCAGGGGGAGCTCTTCCCCCTTGAGAGAGACAGTGACTACCCGCCCCTCCTCCTCCTGCTCCACGTACCCTGCTACCCCCTGCCGGAGGAGAGGGTAGAGGTCAGCGAGGGTCTGACTGGGTGAGACTGTGAGGCGAGAGGACGACCCGTCCACATGGCGCAGACGCAAGACTAGCCGCCCTCCTCCTCCTCCTCCTCCTCCTCCTCCACCACCACCTCCTCCTCCTGCTACCTCCTCTCTTGCACTCCTACTACCACCTCCACCTGCTCGAAGACTCAGCAGCGGAGAAGAAGAGGGAAGGCGTCCTTCTAGGAGAAGAGGTAGCAGCAGCACTCCGCAGAGTAGTGCAAGGGTAGCAACACACATCGCTTGACTGTGACAGTGAGGCTGGCCTATAAGGGAGAGGGAAAGTCCACTTTTGAGAGTTTTAAACCTACTATGCAGCTTAGAGAAAGTCGAAGTTGCACTTTGTTAGCTGTTATGATCCGTAATGATGATCATGATCTATCATCTATCTACAGTATATATGAAGAGAAGAGGTATGATGTCATAGATAGATAGACATGGTTACTCTTCATTAGAATAGCTTTCTATGCTATAGACTAGATAATAGACTGTGTCATAGTATTAGTTATTATTGCGGTGCGTGGGAGGTGAGAGGTGAGGGTGACTTATTGTTGTGATGCGTGAGTGAGTCTCTCACTGGGAGGAAACGATAGGAATGACTCACAGAATAGCTTTGAGAAGAGAGAAGAGATGGCCACATTGACTGTTGACTCTTTGCTAGGCTACTTGACCTGTGTTTATGACAGCTACCTGGGAGATGCCTCCTCCTCCTCCTCCTCCTCGTGCTACACCTCCTATGATGGACTCACTGTGGGGGCGGGCCTGTGTGTCTTCTTCATTGCCTACAGGTGAGAGAGAGAGAGAGATAGCAGCCACCACTACTCCTCTACACTATGGATGATATTGTGCTACTTTACCTCATAATGATGTGCTGTATGTGTGTGTGTGTGTGTGTGTGTGTGTGTGTGTGTGTGTGTGTGTGTGTGTGTGTGTGTGTGTGTGTGTGTGTGTGTATGTGTGTGTGTGTGTGTGTGTGTGTGTGTGTGTGTGTATGTGTGTGTGTGTGTGTGTGTGTGTGTGTGTGTGTGTGTGTGTGTGTGTGTGTGTGTGTGTGTGTGTGTGTGTGTGTATGTGTGTGT
>VKHL01000095.1:85009-108759 GCA_015146655.1 Ochromonas danica
TGTGTGTGTGTGTGTGTGTGTGTGTGTGTGTGTGTGTGTGTGTGTGTGTGTGTGTGTGTGTGTGTGTATGTGTGTGTAGTTTCGTGTGGTCAATCGTGTGTAACAACTACTCGAAGGTCGATCAGCTGTGGTCTGTAGTCCCTGCACTGTATGCCTGGCACTTCTTGTATCACGACTATCTGCAGAGTCAAGAGGTGCACAGCAGACTGCTCCTCGTCACTCTCCTCATCACTCTGTGGAGTGTGCGATTGACTTACAACTTCTGGATCAAAGGGGGGTAGGTCCCCTATACTACACACCACTGCAGCACTATATGGTGTGACGTGTGTGTGTGTGTGTGCACTAGGTATGGTAACCTCATCCAGCATGAAGAAGACTATCGATGGCCAATATTACGCAAGATGATGCATCCTCTTCTCTTCTTGCTATTCCATCTGACCTTCATCTCCATCTATCAGAATGTCTTGTTGTTCTGGATTGTCTGTCCTGTCTATGAGATCATGGTTGATGGATCCAGAGGATTGGATTGGAGAGATCTTTGGTAGGCCTTTTGATGATGACCTGACAGACTAACATCTTCTATAAGCCTTGAAGGCTAACATGCATGGTGTGTGCTGTGTGTCTATGTGTGTGGTAGGCTGTCACTCATCTATTTAGTTCTGTGGACTGTGGAAGGTGTAGCAGACTATCAACATTGGACCTTTCAGACAACCAAACACAGTCTCACTGCAAGTGAGAGAAGTCAACAATACCCTGCAGGCCATGACATGCGATTGGGATTCTTTACTCGAGGTCTCTTCCGCTATTCTCGTCATCCCAATTACTTCGCCGAGCAGTCTATGTGGGTAGTCATCTACCTCTTCAGTCATGTGGTAGTAGTCGCGAGACAGCAGCAGTCGCCTTTCACTCAATACCTCGTCAGTCTATTACCAGCAGGAGAGAGTGTCATCAAGACGATCTTCGGGCAGTATGTCAACTGGACTGTGTTGGGTTGTATTCAATTGATTCTTCTCTTCCAAGGGTCCATGACTTTCAGTGAGTCTATCTCCTCTCAGAAGTAAGACATCATCTCTGCTGCTGACATATGATAATAGTAATGATAATGATAATAATAATGTTGATGATGTGATCAATCTGACCAATGCATGCTGTGCTGTGTACTGTAGATATCCTGAATACAAAGACTATCAGAAGACCACGTCTCAGTGTATCCCATGGATCCCTGGCCATGGCCCTCTAGGCCTGCACTGCGTCAACGACCAACAAGACCAGAAGAAGAAGACCAAATGATGAGTGGTAGCTCATCAACCTTAAACAACTACTAGACTACTCCTTCATTATGGAGTAGTGTTAGTGTACGTTATACTGTACTAACCGCAACTAAGCAATAGTCTACTGTAGCACTACTAGACTTCAATACTAGTCACTCACCTTACCTAATCTACACTACACTACACTGCACTACACTACGCTACTTTACACTACATTACACCAGTCTACTTCAGAGATGCACACTTTAATCTACAGTAATGGCACAAGCTACTGTAAGTCCCACCACCATCCATGGACTTGACAAAACCGCAACACAGAAGAACAAACTGCGATAAGACACAGAACACATGACATGATAAGACATGACACGACATGACATGGCAATACAGCATATTTCTCCTCGTTAGCTTCAGAATCCACACATCAATATGAAGATTAAGAAGCAACAAGGGAAATGCAACAATAGGCCAAACACAGGATTGTATTGTCTTCAGCGAATGCTGAAAGGATCAGTCAGCACAGTTGGCAAGATGCAACTGTTTTCTTCCTCTCGACTAAGCAGGGTCACCATCTTCTGTAGTCTATTGACTGCCTCGCCTGGATTAACTAAAGCTCCTTCTGCCTTGCTCTGTTCATTGGACAGATCAATACGATCATATCGAACACCTAACTTACGAGCAATGTTAGCAAAGCCTTTCACAGGGAAGAACTCTCCTACAGCATAGCATGACATCAGAGAGAAACCAGGCAACGCAAGTGTTAAAGATACCATACCGCGAGGAAAGATCTCAATAAGACCACAGCATCGTGGTTTGGATCCAATGGGGAGATGCATGACATGGGCTATGCCAGCACCGTGCATTCCCATTAGAATAGACGTCTCACTCATAAGAACGATCTGCTCCTCAAGAGACAGTCGACTGAGGTCTTCAATTCGTAATACAATTTGAGAGATAGCATCAGGGTTCGGAGGACTCTCATTGAAGTCTCTCACGAAAGTCTGCAAGGCTTCAATCAGTTTCCCTTGATTTGCAATCAGACGTGAGGTGCGATAGGAACCCCATTCATTCTCTCGCTCTGAGCGAACAATCATCAACACTCTCACTGTTGTTTTCTCTTTCGCCGACACTACCCACCATGCAGAGATGACAGAGCAGGACCACACAAAGTAAATAGCTGAGATGCGGTATGATGATAAACGGATAAAATGAAATAAATCACCTGGATGAATGAGGTCCCAGGAGAAGCGGATATTAAGGTTGGCTCTTTGATAGAGAGTGCTCGGGCCTACCAAACTGCATGGCAGATCCTAAGACGACACATAGACACAGATACAAGCACAGACAAGAAGTAATTGAGACACACTCTGAGAGAGAATAAACACTCCTCGCCCAGCTTCCACCGGTGCACGTCATTATTACTGTTACCTGTTGCCAATTATCCCACACGAAGCCTCGACTAGGAAGTACTTGCATGACGACTTCTTCCAAACAGAGCACTTTCTCTCTAAAATCTGTTCCGCGATAGATCTCCTCTCGACCAAAGACTGTCTCATAGAGCAAGAGGAAGGCATTTCTTTCATCACCGAAGTTATTATAGAGTTTCATAGCATCCACACTGAGGAGGTGGATAGGCGCCTGACCAGAAGAATCAGTTTTGAGTTGTCTTTGCTTTCTACCAGGTGCACTGTAAGTGACATTGGTTAGACTGTCTTCAAGGAAAAGGGTAAGCCAGACGTTGAGAATGTCATTGTAAGTATGGCAGAAGTTAGCAAGGTTATCGTGAGAGTACAAGAAGGTGACACCAGGTAGAAAGCGATCACAACGAGGAGAGGAAAGTGATGCGGGAGAGATGAGATGGTTATAGCGATAGGAGGATAAGAAAGTGTCTAAATCACGATTAGGCATGCCTTTGCTTCTTCCTTTCTGTCCTCCTCCTCCTTCTCCTGCCTCAATAGGTGGGTGGCAGTTCATGTCCATAGAGAGAAAGGTCTTTCCAAACTGTCTGTTAGCTCTCTTCTGCCCGCCTTTCCCTCCGCTTCTACCACCTTCCTTAAGCTGTCGGAAGTCAATCTGAACATGTCGTAATCGACAATACTCTTCGCCATTCTCACTGCTGTAGCATTGAATACGACCATTCTGTTGCTGTTGAGAGTGATGACCGCAGCTGATGTCATGAGTGAGGCGCTGTCTCCAGTTCAAGACATGCTCGTCTCCCCAGTTGTCAGCACAAGATGCCACTGGAGAAGAAGAAGAAGAGGAGGAGGAGGAGGAGGAGGAGGAGGAGGCTAAGAGGTTGCAATTGAGGTTCTCATATCGCAGTCTTTGCTCTCGATTCAATCTGCCCCACGACTTTCCCACAGCCACTCCTCCGCCATCTAGTCAAACACACAGAGAGACACGCACACTATTAGCACTAGTCTAGTGTCTTATTGGTCAAGCAGATGTTGAAGGCTAGGCTAGTACCACTTACCACTTCTGAGAGTCCAGCGACACCATTCCGCATCAGCACTGGACATGCTGGGGCGATGCAGGCGATCCTCCACTTCCTTAGGACAGACACGGAAAGTGACCTTTTCTTGCAGTCGTTTAAACCCATCCACTAGTCGCTCCCCATTAGTGGAGGAGGAGGAGGAGGAGGAGGTTCCGACAGTGCTGGGATAGGATATAGCAGTGGTCCAGTCGACATTAGAGGTCAAGATAGTCGTCTTCTCCTTGACCTCTGACTTGCTCCTATCACTACTAGATGATGTCAGAGATATCTTGTTGACAGCAGAGGGTGACTCAGAGACACTCTCAGTGGCTATGCTCGGACCCCCTGCACGAGACTGAAGATATGGGGGATTTTCATTTTCATTTTCATTTTGATTTCCCTCTGCTGCCTTCTTCAAGGAAGCTATTTCCTTTCCTTTCTTCTCAGCCCACCAGATCACTTCCTTAGGATCTGAGAAAGGTCCTCGAGGGAAGGAAGAAGATGATGATCCATTGGCTGCCATCATCATCTTCCAGGCCAAGCTAGGCCGTAAAGGAAACTCATAGGAAGTAGCAGCATATTCATGAGAAGAAAGCTTTCGATATAATAATATGATTAGAATGAAAGAGAAAGCGAGCAAGATAGATCGATAAAATGACATAAATCCTCTCATAGCTGTTGATTAGTTTGGTTTTGATTTATTCGCTGCCAGACAACCTTCCCACGCAATAACAACTATATTACCCCTCGCGTTGCAATAACTATAGCTTACCGCGCATAGTACTAATAGTCAGTGTTCTTGCTCATCTTGTTAAGTTAACTCCTCGAGCAGAGGAGGACGCATGGGGTTTGGTGTTCGGGAAGCTTTCAAACAATAAATTCCCAACTTCTTGTCAGTCCGTGAGCTATTCTTTCTTCATCATGGATGATTCAGAAGTTGCTATTTTAGAATGGTAAGTCCTCCTATCCATACAAGAGGAATTTTTTGAAATCTCATTATGATGATGATGTATGTGGATGATGATGGCCGATGAATGGCCTTCCCCTCTGTCCTCTTCTTCTCCTCTCTTCTCTCTCTATGAAGGTTACACACTTTCCAAGCGGGTCAACAATGCCACACACTCGTCCAACTGAAAGATGGGATTATCTTGGCTGAAATCCTTCAGGAAATGTAAAGTTCTTTTCAGTTTTCAATTTTTCCGTTTTCTTGGATTGAAAGATACGGTCTGTCTCCTTCTCTCTCTCTCTGTCAGTGTGCCGGACTTCTTCGAGGTCAATCAATACAATCGAATCGATGTGAACAATTGGGCAATCGCAGCCAGCAATCTCAGACTCTTGCTCAAGTAAGTAGAGCCTACTAACTCTTCATTCCCTTTCATTCCTTTCTCATTCCTATCTTGTTCCTAGGAGTATTAATGAATACTTCACCACAGTCTTGCAGAAGCGTATTGATGTGGCCAGCATTCAAGTCAATCAAATTGGTGAGTGCTTCTTGATGTCCTTTTCTCTTACCTTTCTATCTTCTTCTCATTCAAACCTCTGTTGGTTCCTTTCAACAGCGAAGGATGGAGGTCTGGAAGAGATCGTGGAGTTGTTGGAATTAGTTGTAGGAGTGGCTGTCCTCTGTGAGCAGAAGGCTATCTTCATCAATGCTATCTTTGGACTAGGACACACATCTCAAGCCTACCTCAAGGCCATGGTCGAACAAGTCTTATCTCGCTTGGAGGATATTGGAGAAGGAGAAGAAGCAGGAGAGGATGGTGAAGGAGAAGAGGAACTCGTGAAGCACATTTCTTCATATGATCTTGATGAACAGCTTGATAACAACGTGACGACAGCTCAGGGTACCTCATCAAAGGGGAAAGGATCCGCTCAAGATGTGGACAAGATTCGCGCTTTAGAGCATCACGTCCAGGACTTGGAAGACCAACTGCTACATCTCACAGAGGAGCGAAATCAGTTGGTATCTGAGAAGGATTCCTTGGAGAAGAATTCGGTGCGACTTTCCGCCGAGCTTGACCGATTGACACATTTTGCGACTAATTCAGCTAGCGCCCCTCAGACTCCTGGACGTGCTCAGCAAGCTCAGGCTGTGCACTATGAACAACTTGATCAGTTTAATGTCAGCCTTCATAAAGAGATCGACGAGTTGAAATTGCAATTGGATGGTAAAGTGATGGAGAATGCAAATTTGAAAAATGATTTGAAGCAGTACCTGTCGAAGCTCCAGGCCAACTCAGAGATGATGTTAAAGTATGAGATGGAGAATCAGAAATATGTTGATGAAATTGATGTCTATAAGGAGAAGCTTACGCACTATAATGTTTTAGAAAGTACTTTGGAAAAATATAAGCAGAAGCTCGAAGGGTTGAATCAACTCAAACAAACGAACAAGGAACTTAATGCTCAAGTAGATCACTATTTGGATAAGATAGCGGAGTTGGATGCTTCGAACAAAGCCTTGCAGCAAAATCAAAAACTGCTTGAGACATATCGTAATAAGAACATTGAACTGGAAAGAGAGAAGTTTGAGCTGCAGTCGAAGACAACTATTCTTGAAGAAAATCTCACCTCAGCAAACCAACAGCTTGCTTCTTTACAAACTGTGAAGACCAAATACCAATCTGAAATTAGGACCTTGACCCAACAGCTTCAGGACCAGCAACAACGTGCAGCTTCAAATGCAGCTCTTGGTATGTCGTCAGCTTGGGGCGAAGAAAGTGACGCTTCTTCTGGTCTTGGTGGAACTGCTCAGAAAGTGATAGAATTGAGAGCTCGAGTGAAATCTCTGGAGCAGGAGGTTGAGATGCTGCGCGCTTCCTCTGTTCCGCCTACGTTGGACGGGCAGGACAAAGCTGGCAGTGATGCTCATGCTGCCTTGTTGTCTATGTCCAAGGAAGAGCTTGTGGTTGAAGTTGAAGGGCTCAGATTGATGAAAACTCAGCGTGAGGATTCGCTTCTTGAGGCTCATCGCTCTCTCAACCTTCTTGAGGAAGAAAAGAAGACCTTGGCGCAGTCTTTGCAAGACATGCAGAAATTGGTGGATGATCTCAAGAATCAGCAATCAGAAGAGCTTGCTCAGCAGCAACAAGACCAAGCTGTCGCTGCTTCTGCACTTGCCACGGCTGCTGCTGTGAAGGAATGGCAGCAGAAACATCAAATTGCTACGAACACTATCAACATGGTCGAAAACAAGTTGAAGGACAAAGAGAGTCTTATCAACAAATTGGAGCAAGAGAAGAGCAAACTGGAAGCTTACGCCCGTCGATCTCTCACTGCCTTCAAGGAGAAGTTTATGACAGCCTTGCAATGCCTCAAAAAAGAGAAGAAGGATCTTGAAGAGAAGCTCTCAGTGCAACAGGCTAAACTGCAGAAGTTGAATACGATTTATTCCAAGGAAGAGCGTCTAATTTCTTCCGCCTTGTTTGAAATGGGCGTCAAGATGATGGACCAGCACATTCAGAGTCAGTTACTAGATCAAGGCTCTAATGCGGCTGGCTCGTCGGCTTTGCCCGTCACTTTCCTGGGCTTGCAGAGAGAAGCAATCAAGCAGTCAAATGGAGATTTTGTGCTCAATCGGTCTCCGATCCATACGGTTGCTTCTCCTCCTCCATCTGGCAGCGCTGCTGGTCTTCCCATGGGAAGCTACGCTTTGACCACTCCCTCGAAGTGAAACTCATCTTTTAGTTCTACTTGGAGTAGATAGAGGAGGGTGGAAGATGAAGAGAAAGTGAATCAATCATTGGTTTTCCTTTTCGAATTTCTTAACTGTTAAGCTTTCTGATCGTTAATTAGATTAAACCTCATGATGATAATGATGATGAAGAAGAGCAGTGACATCATCTGTGATCTACTTGGACAAGACCACGCTCTCACCCCAATAGGCATTGCTGCCGCAGCGATTGGGGTTGTGTTGATCAATCTTACAGCCTCCGATAGCGAGCGCGGCATGAGAGAGAGCCCCGCCATTCAAATAAATCAAAACTTGGCCTGCCTCGCCACAGTAAGTGCCTGGACTGGACACCCTCCAGCCCTGCTCGATTAGAGCCTCATAGAGACCAGTAGCAAGACGCAAATTAAAGCCTCTATAGTTAGCGAAGTTTCTTAGTCCAGGGAATTCCCCCGCGAAGTGAAGCGCTCTCGCAACAAACTCGGCACACAACCATTCCGAATTAGAGGCACAATAATCATCAGCCCACTGAACTGCGGCCTGCCTATTATAAGCCACAGCACAAGAGAATAGGAAAGCGAAATAAATAAGAGTATAGGTCAACATAGAATATGACAGAATGAGATTTGTTTTTGTTTGTTTGTGTTGCTTGTAGTTGACTTGTTGGTTGCTTTGGTTTGAGAGAGACAGAGAGGGAGTCGAACTATTCTTACATTGCGTAGGGTACCTCCCAGTCAAAATCCCAAATCTCCAGACCAGGGAGCCAGATCTTCCTCGTCATCTTCCCCCAATAAGAATGGCATTGTGCAGATCAGATCCAAACAACTTCTATTAGTGACATACCCTTCCATGAATATTCAATTCTTTTGGGATCGTAAATTACGTAAATTAAATCGAACACGATTTAATTTATTACTATTAGAACATGGTGAATACTTTCTAGAAGACTTCTCAGCTTATCATTTCCCTTTACCAACGAATGACTTAACAAATCATTTTGAAATCAATGATGCTTCCAAAATACAAGGAAGATTGAAGTTATGCTCTAGATGTCTACTCTTTGAACCTAATGATATCCGTTATCCTTTGTTAAAGTTCCCATTCCGTTATATGCATCCTTCAGTTGATTTTCAGCCTTTTCGACTGAAAAAAGAAGAACAACTTCAACTGTCTGTTCAAGTTACCGGGTTTTTCACATTTCTGTGTTCTTCATATATGGAAATGAAAGGCAATGACAAGATTGGACCTTACAAGGTGGTGGACTATCAAGGTAGTGGTAGTGGTAGTGGAGGTAGTAGCACTAGCAGTGGTAGTGGTAGTGGTAGTGCTGACACCTCCTCGGTAGTGGGTCATCGCCTACTCTTCGCACTAGTTCATGCTGATCTTCAACTCTTCCTAGTGAAGATCGAGCAGCTAAGACATGTCTCAACGATCTCCTTGAAGCAAGGCCTCTACCTCGCTAACCAACATTTGAAACCTTTCATCGAGTCTGCTTTGATCGCCTCCTTTGACACTTCTCACTTGGTGGACTTCCATGAGACCTTCCTATTGCCTCAGCCGATGGCCGTGAGGAAGATCAAACCTCTCATAGCCATCCCTGGCGCCTTGATGGTTACCTCTCACCGCATCTACTTCCAACCTGCGCAACTTAATAATATCTCAGATACCACGCAGTCACTAGAGTATAAGAAGATTGTACACATCTATAAGAGAAGACATATGTTACGATCGATTGGGTTAGAGTTCTTATGTCAGGATGGTGCTAGTCACTTCTACATCTTTGACACCTCCGCTGAGAGAGATCAGATCTATTCGATCATCTACTCTCTGGGCAAGTTAAACACTAAGTACCAACTGTCTTTAGAGGAGGTGACAAAGAGGTGGCAGCGGAGAGAGATTTCTAACTTTGACTATCTCATGCATCTTAACAATGAAGCTGGAAGATCTTTGAATGATCTCACACAGTATCCGGTAAGTTGTTGTGGTACTTGTACTAGCAGTACTAGTGGTAGTACTAGTGGTAGTGGTAGTGGAAGTTAATGTAATGGGTCACTAATGTTGGTGTGTGTGTGTGTGTGCACGTGTGTGTTACTGTGTGTGTGTTGTTGTGTGTTACTGTGTGTGTTTGTAGGTCTTTCCTCACATCATTCAAGACTATTCCTCGAAGAAGCTCAATCTAGACAATCCCGCTACTTTTCGAGATCTTTCCAAACCAATCGGAGCTCTCAATGCCGACCGCTTGAAGTGGTACAAAGAACGCTATGCTTCCATGCCCCCCGCTGACCCCGTCAATGGCATTCCTCCGCCATTTCTCTATGGCACACACTACAGCACACCTGGATATGTTCTCTTCTATCTCGTGCGAGTAGCTCCAGAGTACATGCTCTGCTTACAGGTAACAGCAACAACAACAACAACATTTGATCCATAGTCTACCTGACTGACTGTTATTGCGATCGTGACTGTTATTGTGTGTCAATAGAATGGACGGTTTGATGCTCCTGACCGCATGTTTCACTCTGTGGGGGATATGTGGGAGTCAGTGGTAACCAATCCTGCTGACTTGAAAGAGTTAATCCCAGAATTCTTTACAGGCTCGGGGGATTTCCTTGTGAACTACGATGACCTCGATCTTGGTCATCGTCACTCTGGAGAGAGATTACACGATGTGGTGCTACCGCCTTGGGCTGGTGAGTCAGTCTGTCTGTCTGTCTCGTACAATGACCTTAGTCTCTCTGACTGACTGACTGACTGTGTGTGTTTGGTTTGTGTGTGTGTGTGTGTGTTTGGTTTGTGTGTGTGTTTGGTTTGTGTGTGTGTGTGTGTGTGTGTGTGTGTGTGTGTGTGTGTGTGTGTGTGTGTGTGTGTGTGTGTGTGTGTGTGTGTTGTCATTGTCACGGTTAGATTCCCCTCGGGACTATATCCGCAAACATATCAAAGCCTTGGAAAGTGAATATGTTAACAGTCATATCCACAAATGGATTGATTTGATCTTTGGCTACAAGCAACAAGGAGCGGAAGCCATCGCTAACGACAACCTCTACTACTACCTCACCTATGAAGGAAGTGTTGAGGTGGAGAGCATTCGAGATAGTCGAGAGAAGGCCGCCATTGAAGCGCAAATCCAAGAGTTTGGCCAATGCCCTCGTCAGCTCTTCTCTCAACCTCATCCTTGCAGGAATGACTATTCTAACACTACCACTGCTACTGGTGGTGGTAGTGGTAGTGGAGGTAATGCTAAAGGAGCGCGAGGTAGTGCTTCTGCTGTGAAAGGTGGAGCTTCAACCAACAGCAGCAACATCAACATCAACAATCGTGTTCTATTACATCCCACTCAAAGAGGATATTCAGACAGTCCGCCAATGGAGAGCAACAGTCAGATTGGCTTTCAATCGCTACCTCCTCCTCCTCCGCCTAGCTCTTCCCCTCCTGTCTCTAGTGGAGGTAGTCGTCTGCTCGGGGGCAGTGCGGTAGCAACGGCTAGTCAGACAGCGAGTCGTCTGGCTAGTCTGACCAGTAGCACGATGCTGCCCATGCGAGGAGCGGTTGACTCCATCTCTGCCATGATAGCTCAGAGCATCTCTCTCACCCAAAGCAATGCTAACGACCACAGCAATGATGACATTGTCACACAGTCTAGCAGTGAATCGACTAGTGGGAAGGTCAAGAAAGACTTGATGGGCGAGGAAGGCGCAGGAGATAGAACACCAGGCAAAGCAGCTGCTAGTGGTAGCTCTCGTAGCGGTGCAGATCATGCAGTGATAGGAGGAGGAGGAGGAGGAGGTGCACAGAGTATTCTGTCTAGAAGCCAGCTGAAGCTCGTGCCTAGTGAAGCTTTCTATTGGCACAGCAAAGCAGTCACCGCGTTGTCTCTTGTCATGCGGTACGACCAGTCGACCTCTCGGTCCTTCCCTTCTCATACATCTTCTGCGTTACCCTCGACTAGCGGCGGGTTGAACAACTTCGGGGTTCAGTATTTGGGAGGAGGAGGAGGTCCTTGTCCTCTTCGTGAAGATGATTTCGTCTATCCTCGCAGTGCTCAGCGGCCAATGAATGCCGTGCTGTTCTCTGTTGGCAAAGATGCCATACTTAAGGTATTGTCAATGTCAATGTCAATGTCAATGCCATTCATTAGTCAGTGACTTGTTGGAGCTTTGTTAGTCACTAGTGCTATCTGTGTGTGTGTTCATTGTGTTCATTGTGTGTGTTCATTGTGTTCATTGTGTGTGTTCATTGTGTGTGTTCATTGTGTTCATTGTGTGTGTTCATGTGCTTTAGGCTGTTCGGATCGAACAAGAGCCACGACAGCCTCCCAACAGCTCCTCTGCTACCTCGTCATCGTCTGCTAGTGTGGACATGATGTCGTCTGCATCCTATCGCACAGTCTGTCAGATCAGTCGGTCTTACAGTCCCTCTGGCTCTTCCCTCTCTTCTCTCGTTCTCTTACGTGGAATGGGTAGCGATGAGAGCGCAGCACTTCCTAATCGCGTTCTATTGGCCAGCTGGGACAACAATCTGTATGCTTACAATCTAATCGCAGCGAATGCTATGGGGAAGAGGTATGCTCACTATGACAGCATAACGGCTATCTCATCCGATGCCAGGTTAGCCCTCCCCCTCCTCCTCCTCCTCCTCCCTCTCTCTCAAATATGGTTTACATTACTTGAGATACCATCCTTCTCTTTGATCTGTGTTAGCAACAAGATATTAGTGTCTTGCTCACTGGATGCTTCGGTTAAAGTGTGGGCTCTGAAGAACTCCTCTTCTACCTCTTCTCTTACCTCCTCCTCCTCCTCCTCTGCTGGCTCTCTTCAATGTGTCCCTGCTAGTCCAGCCATCGAGTTGGTCGACCATGATGCTCCTCTTCTCTGCTTGGACGTGAGTCTCTCTGGGGACTACCTCATCGCTGGGGCAGAAGATGGCGCTGTGCTGTGCTGGACTCTTTCTCTGCCCTCCCTATCCATCCCCTCCTCCTCCTCCTCGACTGGCAGTGGAACAACCAATGGAGCTACTCTACTCTACACCTACCCAGCCTCACCTCTCAAACGGTTAGTCATCGTGCACTTCATAACCATTGTCATCATCATTGTCACTGTGTCGCTGCTATTGTCATTGTCGTTGCTATTGTCTTCTTCGTAGATCTGTGACAGCAGTGAAGTGGATCCCTCCTCTGAGTACCTCTGAGTCTTCTTTCCCTCCTTCCAACAAGACCTCCTCTGTACAATATGCTCACGACACTGTGGGCTTCCACCCTTTGAAGGCCATGGTGGCCACACACGATCTGCGCCTTCATTGCATCGACTCACGCGGTGCACTCTATGCGACCACTCAGACTGCAGCTCCAGTGCAGTGCATTGATAGTGATGGACAGATAGTCGCCTGTGGACTAGCCGATGGCTCCGTGCGACTCTTCACTCTGAGGTCACCCCCTCTGTCGGCCTCTGGAGACGTCTCAGTGGGCAGCATGGTGGAGATCGCGAGTTACCTGCAAGCACATAGCGGACCTGTCACTGCTATATCATTAGGAATCTTCGAAGGAGGAGAGTCCATTGGGAAAGTGAGTGAAGCCATGGCCACAGCCAGTGAGGATTGCTCTATTCGCTTTTGGCGGATCGCTTACCATCCTCGATGAGAGCCTGGACTAGACCTTCTACTGTAGACTAGACTAGTCTAGCTATTATCCTGGGCAGTAGGTTAGAGAACGAACTGGGTGACAGCGTCAATCCCTCAAGAAGTGGTTATAGTAGTAATCGTAGTAATAGTAGTGATAGTTATAGTAGTAATAGTCTTATTGGCCATGCAACAATCAGATGAAATGAAGACAATTGAATCATTTCTGCTGTTGACTGTGGTGGAGTTAGTCTACTAGTTACTGCTATACTATACTACTAGTAGTACTATGTTATACTATGTTATGTAATGTTATGTAATGTTATGCTATACTGTACTGTGAACTATACTGTGAACTGTGCTATACTGTACTGTGAACTATACTGCCGTACGTGCTTTGTAAACAACAAACAACTCATTGCAGTGGTAATGCGCTCTGCGCTGGGCTGATACAACAACCTGCTAGTGAAGTATCCACACCCCACCAAGATGTTCTCTTCGGCGATCTTTGCTGGTCTGGGTGACGTCCTCATTCAGGTCTAGACTCAGCGTATGGCAGGGGCAACAGCTATCGCCTTGGACTTGCGCCGTCTCTTCGTCTACATGACTGTGGCGGGTGTTTACATCGCCCCCGCCACCCACTACTGGTTCAACTACCTAGATGCCATGCCCTTTACTAGAGGATTGGGCAAGTGGGCTCGGTCGTTAGTGATGATCGCAGTGGATCAGACAGTGACTGTACTGTGAACTATACTGTGAACTGTGCTATACTGTACTGTGAACTATACTGTGAACTATACTGTACTGTACGTGCTTTGTTACTGTAACAAACAGCAAACAACTCATAGCAGTGGTAATGTGGCAGTGGCATGGTGATATGGGGTTTCTTACTGCAATAGTGAAGTTATAACTCTAGAAAAGTGACTTCAGAACATCGAAAATGTTGGAGAGAGACAACACTGCCACACCTCCAGAACAACAAAAACAAACAAAACAATAACAATTACAATAACAACTACAAACAACTGACCTGTTGATTCTCCATCCCTCTATAGCAGTCCTTTCCTTCCCTTCCCTCCTATCTCTTCTCTTCTATTTGTTTCTCTTTTGTCTCTTTCTTTATGATGAACATTGTGTCCTTCGATGAGGTCAGACAGCATCTACCACTTCTCTTCTCGTCTCTTCTCTCTATTAGTCTGACAGTGTTTGCTTGTCTAGACGGACTCTTCTATGACGGCACAGAGCACAGAGGAAGACAATCTCTCTGCAGCCTCTAGCCAAGGCCACGGCCTGCTGCCAGACCACGTCAGAGAGAAGACGAACACCTTCCTGTCCTCTCTGAGGCACTCCTCTGTCACGTTCGACCCTGTCAACGACTGCTGGGAAGTCTCCATCTTGGCCTCTAACGGCTATTTATGGTGTCGAATCATATTGTCTCACAGTGCGGTGAAAGTGATGCCATTGGAAGGCAACAGTGAAGCATTAGATTCATTCACTCGTCAACTCGAGCAGGTACTCTCTGAACCAGTGCAGGAGGAGGAGGAGGAGGAGGAGGAGGAGGGTGTCTCTCTATTGACTACCTGGCTGCAATCCATTTCCTCCGATCAAGACGATCCCTTTGGCTTCTACTCTCCTTCTACCTCTTCTCTCGTATACAAGAAGGCTATTGAGGTTCTAGTCACTGCAGTCGATGTGTCAATGAGAGAGAAGCTGTCAGCCGTGCAAGTCTTATTGGAAGCCACGGAAAGCAATTCTCCAGCTGTGCTTGATGAGGTCGTTGGCAATGGACTAGTCGAGGCAGTGCTCACTCTCTTCACCTCTACCACTACCTCTACCTCTACCTCTATCTCTACCTCTACTACCACTTCAACTAGCACCAGCAATGTGCTATGGGACGATCCCTATCTAGTCAAACCATATGGTCTACAGATTCTACACGCTCTGCTGGTGACGAACAACAAGTTGATGATAGTGGCCAAGATAGAAAGATGTCCAGCCTTGATGGACTACCTGCACACAGTGTCACAAGGTAACACACAGATCAGGTTGAGTCATGTCGTTGAGATGAGTCATGACATTCTCCAGGCAATAGCCTCCACGTCATCATCATGCTCATCATCATCTTGTTCATCTTCTTTACGCAAGCGATCTTTCGACGAAGCTGCCTGTACCATCACTTCTTCTTCTTCCGCTTCTTCTCTTTGTTAAGGTCTTGCACTACAGTAGTGTAGTACAGTAGTGTTGTAGTGTAGTGTTGTAGTGTAGTGGCTTAGTAGTGCTCTTCTAGTTTAGCTCTCGTTGGTAGTCGAGTAGTCGATCAGCAAGCTACTTACATACTACTTACATATGATAGTATAGCTGAGATGACTGACTGGACTAGACTAGTCTATTGAGCTACTGTAGCTGTAGTACAATCTACTACCTCCGACTCCTTTTAGTTGACCTTATCGTTAACGTTAGCGCTAAATTAAACCATTCCATCTCTAATTCACTTTAAGAGTGCTTTGTATGACCAAAGCTAATGTATTAACTGTGTAGATCATCACACACCACACGGTTGTTATACTCATCGATATCTATGATGGTGAGGTCTACACTACTGTATGAGGCTTGGGGTATTGATTTCCTCCATTATCCACGGAATGAGCTAATCTTAGCCTTGTTTCATCTTTTTCCAACCACAGTTTCGACACAAAACGACCAAAACACCCCGACAAACAATAACACTGTAGCTACAGTAAAATGGCGATTAAATCATCTTAAGTTAACTAGTTATTTCTTCTTAAGTTAACAATGGCTGTGAAATGATATGATGAGAATGATGATGAACACATTACAGAATGAAGTCAATCACTGTACTTGTACCATGTCTTGAGACCAAAGACTGTGAAATCATGATGAAATCAGCTCCATGCTGTCATCTCTTATCTGTGGACTGTGAGAAAAGGTCAAAGTGAGAAGATGACGTCAACACTGACAGAAGAAGAAGAATTCGGAACTTCTTCTTCTCCCCAACAGAGACAGACAGACAGACAGACTGACAGAGACAACACTGTCTCTATTAAGATAGTAGACTATACCACACTCTTCTTCTATTTGGCCACCATGGCATCATCTTCATTGTCACTGTCATTGGTATGGTTGTTGTTGTTGTTGTTGTTGTTGTTGATGGCTTGTCACTTCTCCTTCACTGCTGCCCTGTCCTCCTCTCATCCCTCTACCAACCTCCCCATCCTCCACCACCAACACCAACATCACCATCATAGTCAACCTAATATCTGTATCGTACAGAATGGCGGGGGAGGACATGGAGCCCTTGGCTACTACCTGGGGCAAGAAGTGCTTGCTGGTGGAGGTCGATTGACTATTCTGCAAGACAAATGTGACTATAGCCAGCAGCCATTCTCTTCCTATCGCAATGATTTCCAACTACTACCACAACAACTACAAGACACTCCTCCTCCTCCTCCTCCTGACACCTCCTCAGTAGTGCGTGTGCTATCTTGGAGTGATGTCAAGACCGCGTCGAGAGAGAAGTTAGTCTCATTAGGTCTCGGTCAGATTGACTACTTGGTAGACAACTGGTCTAAGAAGGTTGAAGACGCACAGACTGTACTTGAACTAGCTCGTCAACTTCAAGTCTCCCAGCTAGTCTTCATCTCGTCTGCTGGGATGTATCAAGAAGGGAACTATCATCCTGCTGGTCATAGTCAAGGTCAAGGTCATTACTCCATGCCTCTGCTAAGAGAAGAGGATGTAGTCCACGAAGAGAATGCTTCTCGTAAGGTAGAACAAGAGGTAATAGCCTCTGGACTGCCTTACACTATCCTTCGACTGCAATACCTCTATGGTGAGTTATCTAACAAACGCTATTTGGATTACTTCTGGAGGTTCTTAGAGCAAGGAGAAGATATCGTGTGGCCAGGGTCGGGAGATCAGCTGGTAGCTCTTACTCATCAAAGAGATGTAGCAAGGTGCATCTTGCAGGTCTTGGGTCATGCAGGAGCAGTCAAGGAGATCTTCAATTGTGGAACAGATCGATATGTCAGCTATGCCACTCTGGCTAGCATGGCTAAGGAGGCATGGAAACACTGTGGAAAGAGTACCAAGATGGGGCAAGCAGGTAGTAATGGTAGTGGTAGTAGTAGTGGTAAAGTGGATGACTTCCCTTTCCGATCGACTACTTTCATCACTTCTCCTCACAAAGTAATGGCTCGTGTTGGATGGAGAGCTCATGAAGATCTCTGGGATGGACTGCTAAAGGAAGCAAGCTCTTATCCATCAAGCCAATAGTTCTTCTTAAGCACTCTCAGTTCAGTTACTTGATGTGTTCTAATTTATCATGTATAATTACCTTAACATGGACACAATCATCTTTCATTACTCCTTCCTTACAATCTTTGCAGCAATCTACAACAAACATCGTTCATCAAACATACCTACTGTCTGTACCTTAATCTACTTGATGGAGATCTGATCTTGTCCTATGATAAGTCGATCATGAGGTAAGAAGTCTTGCATAGGTCGAAAGGGTCGATTGGGTGAGATGGTTCCAAGGTTAGTAGCACGAGAAGTGTAGAGACAGGCGTAGTCCATCACTTGCTTTGCAAATCGACTGTCTTGATGGCCAGCCTTGAAGAGTTGACCCCAATATCGATTAAAGCGGCGATTGTATTCTTCGTTGGTCTTCTGGACCAGTTTCTTTAGCTGCTCAGCTCTTTCCTCAGCCAACTGAAGCTGCTTGACTAACTTCTCTTCACTCTCTGAGTCCACTTTGCTCTTAGACGTTGTGGACAACGACAACCGATGCAGTCGATGTCTCATACGGTCAATATAATCATCAAAGTCAAATTGCAATTTTCGCAAACGGTAGACTTCCTTGGCCAGCGCTACCTCGCTAATAGAAGACAAGCATAGACATGATCAGAGCGATGAAGATGACTAGTTGTCCAATAGTATACCAACTTACTTCTTTGCAACCTCCAATTCATTATCTAGCTCAGGGATAATGAGACAAGTTCTCCATCCTAAAGTCCTCTTCGATCGCAAGATGTCAGCATACATATGGTCTCCAACATACAGAATACGATCTCCAAAAGTGACATCTAGCATACGATGAAGATCTTGCCAGCAACCTCCTTGGAAAGTCTTGTGATCATGTAAACTGAGAGATGTGAGACTCTCTTTGAACTCAACATTATGTAAAGATCCACTATCGTCAATCTATATACAACACAAGCAGCAGCATCATCATCATCATCATCATCATCGCAACACAATTGGTCGAATAAGTCACTTAGTAGACTAACCTTGAATATGGAGAGATAGTCATCCTTCAAGAAAGCTGGCTTGCATGCTCCAACAATGATCAGATCGAAAAGATCTTTCCAACTATTAATATCCGGGTTATATTGCTTCTTCCCTCCATAGACCAGATAGTTCATGACAACATTGGTATACTCCCAAAGAGAGTTAGTTAATAGGAAGACTCTCTTGCCAGAGTTACGCAATTGTTGTAGCATAGGAACTAAACCTGTGTCATAAATGATATACTGCTCTGTGGTACATATAGTGGTAGTCTGTGGTGAGACACTGCGCTGCACTACATGGTGTGACCTACAAGGGAATAACTCACCTGGATTACGCATGACAGCATCCTTTATAGCACCATCACGATGACATAGATCCACTGATTGGCGTACGTCACTAGTCAACACAAGACACATGATGACATAATGATAATGGAAGTGAAAGAAGACAATGGAAGGCTTACCTATATAGTTGATCATAAGACTTGGGCACTAAATCAGGATTACGATCACGATAATCAACAAGATAAGTAAATAATACAGCATCGACAAGATTGAAAATCGTATCAATATTGGCATATTGTGACTCTGTATAAGAAGCAACTTGTTTGCGATAGATCGCTTTGCGGATATTCGTGGATAATTCATCCAAGCCATGATAGACCTTGCGGACATACCGATGACGATCGACTTTCAGGATATTCCCTCGTTTCTTGTCAATAATTAATCCACGACGGAATTTATCCGCACTGGGTATTTGATTGTGACGACAGAGAGACAGACAGAGAGAGAGAGACAGAGAGACAGAGAGGTCATGTGCCATAGAGAGATTGTGAAAGATACCATGAAGTTGAAGAAGTGGAAAGAGAGTTGAAGAATGTAAAGTAAGATAGAGGGACTAGTGAAAAGTGAAAAATGAAATGAAATTCACTGACCTGTACTGAAAAGACAGTATCTCGGGAGGATAGCCTAGATTCTCAACTAGTTTGCGTTTAGCTCCTTCAAAGGCCAGTTTGTCAAAGTCTTCATTGTACTAACAAACAGAATCAGATGAGATCAAGATGGGCTGACTCAATGACCTTCCTTCATCATCGTTTAGTTATTTTTGACTTACCTGAGCGAGAGTGAAGTCCATATCAAATCCAACGGCTTCGAGATTGGTTAGGTTCAGTTCTACATTACAAAAGATATGATTTTTCAAATTCGCTTCCTCGCTGAAGTCATCGATATTGAAGATGCTCTCATCGATGGGGTTATCCACGACAGGTGGGGCTGTGGAGTAGAGAGTGGTGGTATGAAGTGAAGGAGATTTGGAAACTATTCTTCTCAAGCTAGGGGCAAAGGACTCCACAGAGCTCCAGAGGATAAGCGTGCATATGACAACAAGGTGGGCAATCATCTTCGAGGGCATTATTCACGGCATTGAATGTTCCTGATTTGTTGGGATGACGTTTCTCACATGTGTTTCAAAAAACGCGTTTCTTAACCGAAAAGCCTTAACTTTACTCTGCAACTACAAAAAAGGAAGGATCAATCAAAGTGTAATACGAAGAAGATATTAATTAAAGGTTAATTAATAACTCAAACTCTTAACAATTAAGATCCCTGGGGTATAAAGTATCAGGATCTCTATAGAAGAGTTTCAGAGACAATATTAACTGTTCCAAAAGCAACAGTTCGAAGGAAAGATGCCATAACTCTTGGCCAACGCTGCTACAGAGCCTTTTGGTTCACCACAAACTGATTTCTTTGAGCAATGCAACACTCACACAAAACTTTCCTCTTCATTCAGAGAGATCATGAGAATACCAAAGAGAGATCTTCAGGTAGATCAGCAAACCAATCCAGTCGCTGATCCACAGCGAAATCGCTCAGAAGAGAAATATTATTATTCACCCCGTAATTGTTATCAGATGGTGAGTAATAGAATCCGTTCGTATTGCCCAAGAGAGAGTTATAAGTGGAATGTTGAGCAGCAGGGTCGAGGTCAAGGCAATTCATGGGAAAGGAGGGCTGGAAGGGAAGACCAACTGCCATGTTCTGCTGTTGTGATGATTCGTTCAATTGAGCAGAAAGTCGTTGCTGCTCGGTTTGAAGGTCTTCACACAGCACATAGCACTCACAAAGCTGACAAGTCAGACGATCGACAAGGTCATCTTTTCGTTGTCTACTTCGTGCAGCTGATTCTCTGTTCTTCAACTTACGAAGGATCTTAGGATCAGTAATTGAAGAGCAGTCGGATGCAGAAGCAGAGGAGGTCTGAAAGTGGTATGGCACAGCAGACATGGGCGTTTGTCCTCTGCCACGACTTTGGCGACGCTTCTCTTTCATAATTTGAACGCGACGCATTCGCCTTCGTCGTTGTATCGAGGCAAGATCTTCATCACGATAAGGGACAACTTCATCACGAAGGGAGTCATATGATGAGGAGGAGTGAGACTGCTCATCTTCGGACAGGCTAGAGACACTAACCAATCCATCGGAATCCAACAACACACAGTTCTCTTCCATAGCAAGGAAGCAGAGACTTGATGGTAAAAGGTGGGAATGGGGGCGAACCCCCTTAAATAATTCAGAACACAGCTGGTTCTGGTAGGAGATGTGTGCTGGTGGATTCCATGGAATGATGATAGTGGCAATAGTCTTCCGTCGCTGAGTATCCCATCCTATTCATCAACTCCTGACGAAGTTGACCATTCTTATGTCTCAGTTCATGAATACGAGACTCGAAGAAATTCACACGATGTTGTAAATTCTCGATGAGAAGATCCTTATTGCGACGACTTCTTTCCGCAGAGGCACGATTCTTCCAAATGCGCAGCTCTTTCCTTTCCATGATATGACACTCTAATTAATAAGGTGATAATAATAAGACACTTGGTCCTCTATATTCTTCCTATTGTTTTGATTGAATATGACCCAGAGAAGAGACAGAGAGCAGCAGAGGAGGTGAGAGGCTGGCAGAACGACACGTGGCAGACAACAACCACGCAGTCACGTCATGCACTTTCAAGCTGGCAAATAATCGCGTTTATTATGCATCACGTTTATTAACTTAACGTGAATCTCGGGAATTCTACAATTCTAAACAAAACAATTCTAAGCCACCTTGATGTTAAGGTGAATCTCCTTTTTTACTGAAAAGAACTAATACTAGTAATTACTTAGTTTACTGGTATTATCATGGCTTAATAACATACCATAATATATATATTAATATACCTCATTAGGTAACAAGCAATAAGGGTAAGGTATTGGCAATACTCGGAGTTCTTATGGATGGTATCAGATGTTAATAATGACGGGTGGAGAGGTCAATAGCTACTGTTATCATTCGTTATAAACTTGATGTTCGCACAGGATGTTGAAGAAATCAATGATTCAGATAGTCAGGTTTAAGCACAAGGAGCGTCCTTCTTGGAGACACATTGTTTGTGAAGACTATTGGCATAGGCCACGATGCTCTCGCCTTGGAGGAAGCGGCGGATACTGTCGCCCACATTGTTCCAAGCAGTTGGTGCCACTTTCTTGTCAAAGCAAGTCAAAGGCCAGACACATCCACTATTGGAGTAGATGCAATGGCCACTCTTGGAGTCATTGAAGGAGAGGAGGTGGTGGACTACCCCTGTAGAGGAAGTGGCAGGGCTGCGAGCATTGGCATAGAATCCAACACCAGAGTTCGTGTAGGCACTGCCACTGACACAAAGATCCGTGAATTGCTTTCCCCACATTAAAGAGGGAATGCGGACTTGAAGTCCAGGGTTACGAGAGATGTCTTCATTGGAAACAGGATCCAAGCCAATATAGCCCTGGATTCTGATTTGTGGGTAGAACTTCTCTGACTTGGGTGCAGAGGTCTCGGTGTTGTATTGAGCCAGAGCAGCTGCCATACCCGATGCAGAATGACCGCCAATATACCATTGCAAGCCTTCGGCTTTGACGTTGAACTTGGCCTTCAACCAGTCAAAGATACCATTGACTGCATTGGCAAACTTGTCAGGATCAGTCTTGACGAACCATCCACTATTTGGGTCCAGGACAGAGACGATGATATTGGGGATGTGGTTGAGGATGTTGTTGGCCAAGGAGGAATAGTCGCCAAAGCTCATGGAGGTACCCACTCCCAGCACTACGATCTGCTTCACTTCAGTGAGCTCCACTCGGCTGTAGACATAGGTCTGGAATGACTCACTCTTGTTGATGTACTGGATGGTGTTGTCACTAGTGCTTCCTGCGGCAGTGATGTGGATGATCTGAGGCTCCAGAGAGAACATGCCCCCAGCAGTGGCAGAAGCTGAAGCATCGACTGGTCTAGCAGTCAAGGCCAGGAAGAAAAAGAAGCAGAATAGGACCAGTGAAGAACAGAACATGATAATTAGCAGTGGTAATAGAGGGAGATGGTGTGGACCTGCTGGGATGTGTCAGTGAAGTAAAGAGATCTTGTGGAAGATCTTCTGAGAGACTTCCCTTCAATCAGAAAATAGTGTAATTCTTTAATTAATTATGTAATTCCTTTATGCTCTTGGTACAGATAAAAGCTAAATGGCTGTTAGAACTCGCTTTTTATGAGTTTTCATCACAGCAAGCAGCCCATCAAATTTGATTGATATGAGTTTAGTAAAGACACAAGCTGCTCGTAAGATGGTGATTCTGACATTATCAGGAGGAGGGGAGGAGAATCTGTCGAGAGGAGAGAGGAGGTTCCAGAAGAGAGGCAAAGAATGTTTTTGGGATGTTCGCTATCATCGACTTCCCCCACAAGGCTTCCCTCCCTCCTCGATTGTGACGAGTGCTGACTGCATTCTGATCGGAGACGACCTGTTCGAGCGTTATGTCTTCCACGGACCGCGCAGGTTTCTTGAAGACCTCATCCTGAGTCTTCGCCTGCAGAGGTTTTACAATGTGTTGGGTCTGATCTTGCCAATGGACTACGACATCAACCATCCTGCCACACAAGGCTGGCTATCACCTGCTCCTCTACCTGGTCATGGTGAGCAATGCCTCATTATTGTCTTTCGAGCAAGCATTGTATGAGGTGACCACGATTGCTTATTTGTTCAAGTGATGGCTTGATCAGCTAAGCTATGTTATGATGACATTGTCGCATGCATTGGGAGGGAGCAATGACGTTGTCTCTTTGTTGAGAGAGGAGGAGGGAGACTGGAGGATCTTCGACGAATGGACCAGCACTTGCGATTGCTGTCCCCTAGCGATCTTTTATATCACTACCAGACCTCGTTGATGTTCTGTCGCATGATCACACGATCGTGTGGCGGCAGCTTCGAACACCAAGAAGAGACAGGGGCGATGCACTTTACGTTCCCATGTTCAGTGTCAGATAGCAAGTTGATCCAATTCTTGAATGCGAAGGTTGCAGACTCTGTTGCAACAAATGCTCGAAGAACAATCTTCTACAG